>JAGDQP010047536.1:0-15000 GCA_022664845.1 Lepisma saccharinum
ATGCTTATCAGAATAATGGAAACACCTGAACGAAAGTGCAACTTACCAGATTAATATGGTGTCGGGCCACCTTTCGCCTTCAGAACAGCCTTGATGCGACGTGGGATGGAGGCATAGAGGTCGTGAATGGTAACAAGTGGAATATTACACCATTCCTCGTGCAGGGCATCGGCCAGTTCTGTGAGAGAGGATGGAGGTGGAAATCGTCGCCGGAGTCGTGTTTCCAAGATGGACCACAGATGTTCAATTATGTTGAGATCTGGGGATTGGGCGGGCCAGGGGAGGTGTTGAACTTCATCCCGATGTTCCTCAAACCACGCTGCAACAACTCCAGCTGTGTGAATGGGTGCATTATCATCCTGGAATATGGCGTCATTGTCCGGGAACAACATCCGGACTATAGGATGCAAGTGGTCTCCTAAAATTGCGAAGTGTGACCACAGGACCCAATGAAAACCATGATATTGCGGCCCACAGCATCAACGTGCCGCCGCCATGTTTCACAGTTGGGCGGAGACACTGCAGATCATACGCTTGTTTGGGCGTTCTCCACACATAAACACGGCCCGTGGTTTGGAATAGGGTTAATGGTGACTCATCCGACCATACCACACGTTTCCAGTCGTCAACGGTCCAAGTTGCATGGTCGCGACACCATTTGCGGCGTGCTAAAGCGTTCTGGTCCCTGATGAGAGGTTTGGCCCGTGCAACGCGACCCCGTAAGTTCATGTCATGTAATTCGCGGCGGACTGTGATTGTCGAAACAGGTTGGGGGAGGTGCTGATTGAGTTCCTCCGTCACTTACGCCGCAGTGGCACGACGGTTCCGCGTGACAATGCGCTTTAATACCCGGCGTGCCCTGTCACTGATGCTTTTCTTCCGCCCACTGTTCCCCTTCCCCGATGTGGTTTTCCCGTGTGTTGTGTAGGCCGTCATCACCTTCGACACTGCCCCTTTCGACACACCTAACACACTAGCCACTGCCGTCACACTCACTCCACATAACCGCGCACCAACAATTTGCCCTCTTTGAAACTCTGAGAGGTCTCCCATTTTACACTACCTCCGTCTGCTGCAGCCACTGCACACTCCTGTTCCACGACGCCTGACGTAGTATGGAGACCGATCTAACACACCACCACCAGCAGTCTGGCGCTGCGGTCGCCACGACACCACTGCCAACCCATACATCAGACGTGTTGCCAACTACAGGTGTTTCCATTATTCTGATAAGCATATATATATATATATATATATATATATATATATATATACTACATCAAGACAGTGAAAAATTTAAAGTTGAAAAAGGGGTAAGGCAAGGAGATTCAATTTCTCCAAAACTGTTTTGTGCGGTCCTGGAGAGAGTGTTCCAGAATTTAAACTGGGATGAAGTTGGAATTAAGATTAATGGCGAATATCTCCATCACCTACGGTCCGCTGATGATATCGTCCTGTTTGCTTCAAGTGCAGAACTACAAACCAGAATGGAAGAACTGAGTAACGAGAGTTCGAAAATAGGGCTTAAAATGAACTTAAGTAAAACAAATTAATGTACAACCAACATGCTGCAAAGAAGGAAGTGAAGATTAACGGAGAGACAATAGGCATAGTTGATGAGTATGTTTACCTGGGCCAGCTACAAACATCGAATGCAAAGTTGGCTGATGAAATAAATAGAAGGTGTAAAATGGCGTGGAGTTCTTTTAGAAGACTACACTTTATTTTCAAAAGCAAACTTCCAATGTGTCTGAAGCGTAAAGTTTATAATCAATGTGTCTTACCTGTAATGATGTACGGCTGCGAAACTTGGACATTGAATGTGTAAACGACTCAAAGATTGAGAGTCACACAAAGAGCAATGGAGAGGTGCATGCTACGAATAACCAGTGGGACAGGAAGAGAAATGAATGGATTCGCGCACAAACGAAGGTAGAGGATGTAATCAAGACTGCGAAGAAGATGAAGTGGAGATGGGCCGGTCACATAGCTAGACGAACAGATGGAAGGTGGAGGACAAATGTACTACAGTGGATTCCTAGGGAAAAGAAACGACAGAGGCCTTCATCCAGCAGTGGATAGAAAACGGCTGAATATGATGATGATGACACACACACACACACACACACACACATACACACACACACACACACATATATATATATATATATATATATATATATATATATATTGTATGGGCTATTGCTGATGGGGAACTACAAAATACGCATTTCTCCCCGTTAACATATTTAAATATTATCACAATATGTATATGTGTCATATTGAACAAATTTATAGCTTCTTTAGTTGTTGTAAAATACACGTGACAACTCAAATCGTGTCTTTGTTTTTCCTATTTCGGTATTACTAGCCTCAATTTTATTACAGAGACATTTTGCAAAAGCTGCAGAACTCCTTTAGAATTACTTAAACATAGGTTCTCTTCAATTAATCGTTTATTTCCACATTTCCAAAATCTTTAAGTATTTTCGCATTGTTTTTCGGTAATTGCGTTTTCGAATCTTCATGTTATAGGTCTCGTGGATAGCGTACCTTATTTATTGTGGCATACACCTATGTATACATATTCTTACACTGAATTGTGTTCATACAGTCGCGGTTAGTAATTAAAAACAGTTAATGTTATATAACGTGCAATATAAATACTAACGTTGAATAAAAATTATCAATATTTCACTTTCGTTAACTAGATGGTCTGCCAGTTTTCATGAAACTTTAACTACTGATCCGGCGCTACACATCACGAGAGAATATTAAATTTCTTCCAGACCTTTCTTAGACAATAAGAGTAGCTCAGTGCGTAACTTTAAGGTAACTAACAAAGTATCTTATTTGATAAAATGATCTTGTCCTATAGTTGTGCAATTAATTAGAAACTAAGAAAGTTAAATCGTTAAGAAAATATTGTTCAACTTACCTGCACTAATTCATTCCCTAGATCTTTAATGACATTTACACATCCATTGACATAGACATTGCACCCGTCAGAGGTGAAATTAACATCAATGGAAAGTCGTCTGTCCTCATTATCAGCAAGGTCACAGTCCCTCAAGTGACCCATATAGACAAGGTATCCCTCACACTGAAATATAAAATTACATTTTAATTATTTTGTAACTAGAACATGCGTTTACAGGAGTTCAGGATTGAAAATTTGTTTTTATAGCATTTGGGAAATAGTTCTAATTGTATTTGTTAATTGGCCCAACGCAGCGTCTCCAAGTTGCTTCATGATTTCCACAGATCATTCCACTATGTACTGCTATGGTGACACAACGGCATAAATCCTTAGTACACACAAATATCTGAAACTCTTATTCTGTCAAATCTATTCTATTCTTATCAATCATTCATTTAAGTACATAGTTGTTGTACATTGAATTTGTCAAAGTCTTATATATAAAAGACAATATACGGCATTTTATTAAGCAGTAAGTATATTAACTTGATATTATATAAAATACAAGATACTTAAAACTTAGTTACCTTATAGCAGAAAATACAATAATAGAATATAAAGAATGGTAATATATCTTAAAACCAGACATTTTAGCGTACAATAGACACAAGGTTAGGTAAATTATTGGATAGCATATATTAATGTTCGGAATACATTAACAGAGATTGACATATTAACCTAGAGTCGTGTTTTCGTACTCACTGATATTATAGAAAACATGACGCTGCAAGCACTTTTCCACATCAATTTTAAATTTTCTCAATGACAAACTTTTAAGGTTTTCTGGCAATTTGTTATATAATTTAAGTCCTGTATAATTTAAGTGTTTTTTAGTACTTGTTAGCCTTACACTCCTAATGTGAAATTTACTAGCTGACCTGCTTTCTTAAGAGTTTTTCGTAAATGACCCTTTGCTTTCATGTATGTAAATAATCGATTGTAATATATAGGTAAACGGTAACGGTAATAAATCATCTTTTTACATATTGGTTTACGCGATGTTGTTTGGGATACAGACATCATTATTCTTAATAGTTTCTTCCGAGCTAAAAATACTTGATGCGCTTCATAAGAGAATCCCCAGAATACAATTCGATATTTAATATGTGAATACAATAACGCATCGTAATGCCTGCGAAGTAACGGTTTTGCAGGTTCATCGGAACATAAATATGATTGTGCTTAGTTTTTTTTTATTTAATTCACAAACATGTCAATTCAGAATCAAGTCATATCCCAAGTGGTTTTGTGTTATCAACGATTTTTATCTCATCGTAGTTTATTGTAATTTTGAAATGTAGTGCATTCGTGCACAGCTTAGGATTCAAATTAGTTAACACTGTTTTGGAGTAATTTATGCATAACTTGTTTTGTTCTACCCATGTTAACAACTTCGAAGTCAATTCACTGAACACATCTTGTAAACACTTGGAATCAGATTTTATAATTATGTTGGTGTCATCGACAAACAATAAGCTTTTGTAGGAGCTAATAACTTTGGAAAATCATTTATGTATAGCAAGAAGAGTATGGGACCTAAAATAGAACCTTGCGGAAATCCTTTGTCGATTTTTGCTTTCTCCGATTTTACTTGATCAATTTCCACAAATTGTTTTCTATTTTGAAGATACGACTGAAACCAGGAGTGAGCTATTCCCCTGATATCATACAAGTATAATTTATCTAGCGACATTTTATGATCAAACAAATCAAAAGTCTTCTTGAGGTCCAGAAATAGCCAACATATTTGCATTTTGTTTTCTTTGGTGATGTACACTATTTTTCAATATTTTTTCAGCAAAGACTGACATACATGAAATAGGGCAGCAGTTGTTTAGGTCTGTTTCATTACCTTTTTTTGTAGTGGCTGTACCTTAGCAAGTTTTAGCTCCTCTGGAAATTGACCAATACTTAGTGAAAGATTGCATATATCGGCTAGTGGTTCAGATATGTATATATAGAAAAGTTTAGCAACTTGTTAGAAATTTCTTCTGGTCAAGAAGAAATTTTGTTCTTCATTGATTTCAATATCCGTTCTATTTCATATTTCGTTGTTGGATTAAAGGAGCGATTTATTGTTAGGTATTAAATGTATAGTAGGTGTGAGTATATGTGTATATTTTTTGTCCGTTTCAGGTAATCCCGTATGATCTATGAAATAGCTATTGAGACTGTTTACGATTATTCTCCTCTCATAGATTTCTGTTTCACCTATAAGAAATCTATTTCCTGGATCACTACATCCAGTACGGCGGTTTGTTAACTGGTTTTTCACATGCCAAACTGTTTTGCTTTTGTTGCTAGACTTCTGGATTCTCTTGGCTGGAGTTATGACTTTCTTAAGAACGTAGGAATATTTCTTGTAGTGAGCTTTCAAAGAAGGATTGCTACTACTTCTAACCTTTTTATAAAGCAGATTTTTGTTTCTACATGAAGCAATTATACCCTGTGAAGTCCACTCATTATAGAATTTTTGGAGATGATTCTTTTTTGTTTTTATTTTCCTTTTAGGAAAGGCTACGTCGAAGTAATATTTCGATATATAAAGGAAGTTGTTGAATTTATTATTTAGATTTGCTTCAAAAGTATCATCTTCACAGTTCTCATTACTAATGAGATAGAGAAAGTAATTATTTACACTGAACAATCTATCATATTTGTAAATACATTGATCTGGTCTCCCAAGTGTTCCTGAAATGTTTATGATAACCGTAACGCCATTATGATCATACAGAGCAGTGCAGAAATTATGCACCGCAATAATCAGCTGGTCTTTTGGTTACTATTATTTGTTTAAGACATGATTCAGAATGGCTGGTTATTCTGGTGGGTGTATTAATTTTAGTAACCAGATTGAAAGAGTTTAGGAGATTGACAAGTTCCAACTTTCTCCTTATTATCTTTCAGAAATGCAACGTTCATATCACCACAAATGATTAACGATTTGTTTTCTTTGTATAAAATAATTAGCAGAGAGTGAAAGTTATCGAAGAAATTTGTGAATGGGCTACTTGGATTTCTGAATATGCCTACCATTACAAATACAGAATTACCTTTTTAATTTTAATAGACATATGTTCAAATGTTTTATCTATATGGAGGTGAGAGGTGTGAGTTTTTGTTCTAAATTATAGCTCTTTATTTACGCATATAAAAATCCCACCACACCTGCAATATGTTCTCGTAGAGGCATTAGCAATCATATAGTGGAGATGTCCTATTTCATTACTTTAATATATTCAAAATACTTGGCATTACATTTCTCCACAGCAGAACCTTGCGCATATTAATTGTTGAAATTAACACAGTAAAATTGACAGACGACTCGACCGGAGAGTAAATATTAATCAAAATAGTTTTACGTATTAATATTACACACGCTAATGGGAATTTAATAAATATTCGAAACAAATAATTGAAAGAATATCTACAGAGTAAAACAAATACGAGAGCGGTACTGATGGATTCGCAGAGACTTCGCAGCAGAGAGACATGTGTTAGTGTCGCTCCCGTAGTGTTCAATCGTGTGTGGCAACATGGGAAAATTTGTGGTACAGTGGCGGGCAGCAATCGGCCTTAGGCAAGGAAAGCAAATGATCTTTCTAAAAAGCAAGGAAATGCAATACAAAGAATTTACCTCATATTCTGAAAGATAGTGTTAAAAACCATATATTAAATCCACGTACGTTTTTGTAGTTATCATCATACTGAAGCAGTAACTCAAATTCATGGACTTTATACCTGATTGACTGAAAAGTTTGATGAAGTGTTTTTAATTCTAATTTATTTTCACTTTCATGAGGAAATCGGAGTTTACAACGAATCTGAGAATTTATTGTTTCATTTAATATGATTATTTGCATAAGAATTACTAACAATAACTTTCTCCGTTGTCGACAGAAATCACTTGTTCCTGAAATTTTGTTTTGAAGGCTTTTCTGATCTTAAGGAGGTGGAAGGGAGTTGTATTTCTTCGGTTTCACTCTGTTTTCTTCTCTATTTTGACATGAGGTGGGCACACTAGAAGGGAGAGGAAGGGAGTTGGAATTTTTCTCCTTCTGTCATTCATGTTGACGGGGGGGGGGATCAATCTAGTAGATTCCGGAACGGAGTTTGTCTCTCCATCGTCAGGGGATGAACGTTTATTCTTTCCTCTTGTAGGAGTTCAATGACGTTTTCTAATAGTAGATCTTGAGCTGTCTTCTTTTACTTTCGTCTTAAACGGGTTGAATTCTTTCAACTGGTCTAAATAGTACATCTATCCTTCTACACATAGTTTATCGAAACTGAGCTTAGCGCGTAAACCCTGAGACTTTGCTTGTTTTAAATAATCAAGTAGTTCCTTGAATGTTTCGCGTACACGACGAGTGAGATCTTGTTGAATTGTCACCACTGTATGTCTTACTTTGTACGCCTTTTCCACTACCTCTTCTTTTTTTTTCTGAAGTGTGTAAGTTTCGCAATTATCGGACGGTTTCCATTGTTGTTGGCTTTGCCTAGTGCCTAGTATATGTGCTTTTTCAATCCAAAATCTATCCGTTTCTATTTCCATTCCTTCGTTAAGAAATTATCATACTAATTCCTCACATTGATCCCACATTTCTCCGTTCACTTCTTTTATGTTGTAAAACAATAAATTATTTTTTCTCGATTGACTTTTCTAGTTCTTTTCTTAATTTCTGTTTCACACGTCATAACCTTTTGTCGCACTTGATCATTCATTTCCTTATTCTCCTGTAACTCCATGGTAAGTCTAGAAACTTTGTTTTGCAAGTCCGAAGTTGAACTTGTTAGCTCGTTTAACTTCCCATCTATTTGAGTTACTCTCTGATCAAGTATCCTGTCAATTGTACTGTGTTAATATCAACATTTAATATACACAAGGCTCTCCTATGGAGAAAGGTAATACCAAGTATTTTGAATCTATTGAAAGTAAAATAGTAACATTTAACCCCAGTAACGGAATTTAATAATCCAATTAATCTAACTCATACAGCTTATTTAGTAATAACTAAATACATCGTCGTTAGTTCCTTTCTTTGCCAATTTTCTTACTTAAAAACAGCTTGCAAGTTAGAAAGTAACAACAGTTACAAAATATGTTACTGCTCTTATAACCATGTTTCTCTTTTGGTTTAGACAAGTCCTCTGTTTTTATATACATAAAAAAGAATCACCAGTCTCTTGTCTTTTTGGTATGTATAAATTTTCTGGCAAACGTTTTCTTCTTCCCTTTTTAGTCCGGCACCTAGACCAAGGTCTGTTGGCAGGTGAGCGTATAAAGCATTTCTCTTCTGAAACTGATTCTTGGGTGCTAAAGGACAAATTCCGTCTTTGTCATATGTTAATCAGCTTATTATTTTGTTTAATATGCCTGCCAGGCAAATACTTTGGATTAAATGGCCATACAGCATATCATAATTGTATTATTTTTGTGTATCAAGTCATGTCTTCTTGTTTAATCAACATATTCTGAAATTATTCTTAATGTAGCAAACGAGAATTTTCACTTTAGTTCCTTGATCACAATCCACACTTTTTTCAATATGACCGCTGATCGCAAATACAATCAGCCTGCATATGTACAGTACGTAAATATTGCCTTATTGTGAGTGTAGGCTTTCAGAAAAGCGAAATTGGTTCAATGGCGTAAGATATAATGTCCATCTTAGTTGCATGGGCAGGATCAGGTAAACTGTTTCGATATGTCCGCTGAGCGAAAATGTGATTTCTACGCTCATGCTATTCGTATAGCTATAGTACCGAATTCCTTTCTGTTGTATGAACACGCATATTTGTCATTAAAAAACTAGTTATATAGGGTAGATTTAGTACTATTTCCATCTCAATCACAGTATAATCATCTCAATCACATCTTCTTACACTTAAGAAAGGTCCTGCTAAATCCAACAATGCATTGCTAAACTGTATTGTTATTTTTTGTATAGTTAACATAACCATAATTGTGCTACGGTAACGATACTCTTGTGCTAAGTTGATTCTTGTATAGTTAGGATTCCTAAACAAGTATAGTTAAATTTTATATTGCTGGGAAAATAATACGTATGGTTGACTTTACAATATTTATTCATGACCTACAAGTTTGACAATATATTTACTGCTATCCCAATCATACTGTATGGTTGTAGGATGCACATGCGCAGAAAATGACAAAATTATAGTTAATATTACAATATTTTTGTCTGGAAATTTGTATGGTTGGAAGCCATATTGCTTGTTCGAATCGAGAGAAATTAGAAAAATATAGCTAAGGATGACGAATGATTTGTTATGGCCTGATGTTAGATTATGACATGACTATTCTTGTTATGATTACGAAGAATAAATGTATTGTACAATTTTGCGAAATGTGAAGCAATTTCGCAATGGGTAGTAATGTTGTGCTTATGTGAGTAAACTGTGCTCAAGAGATGGCGTTGCGATAGCTACCATTTCAAAATACTAGACAACAAGAATAATGATAATTTTGGAATCTGAATTTGTAATCAACGATTACTGCTAATGATTTATTCGTACGGTATTATCCTCAAATGTAATGGAAGATGTTTCAGTCATATTGTATTTGCTAAAGTTTATACCCCACCCACCCACAATGAGTATAGTGGAATAGTCATATACTAATAGTTAATACAAACTTTACATACTCAAACCTAGCCTAGCTGTGGGTTGTCAGCGTTCTTACCGATGACCTCGTATTGCATACGTACGAGCGAGAACAAAACGTGCACGACCACAATAGGATCGACGGCATTTCTCAGTGTCGGAGGGTACGAGTTACTTTGAGAAACCAGTCATTGCACAGAGACTGATCATCATCTATCTCATTGTATCATGTCTAACCCACACAACAAATCATCATCCGGCAAACATGTCTTACCACCAGTAGTACAACGATCTACATCCTCTAAATCAGCATCTTCAGGAGCCACACCAAAACATAAACGGAGTACTGAGAAACTTGCACGTTCCAGTTCACAATCACGCTCACCTGATATTAATCGCCAAGGAAGCTCACAGTCACCACCTTCAAAAAAGTTCAATACACGCCAGGACTCTGATGCAGATTCAAATCATGATCATCAAATGTCTCTCACCGATTCCGACCATGAAGACCTACAGAGTTCCAGGATCTCTTCAGCATCTAATCATTCATTTCTGTTGACAAATTTCGATACCAAATTTCAAACACCAAAACAACTATTCATGCAATTTCTGAAGTACGTACCTCGAGACACCATCTCTCGCATTATACCAACCAGAAATGGAATCATTGTTCAGTCATCCGACGCCAAACTTGCTACAACCATCCGTAACAAATACAGTTTTGAAATCTTCGGAAAACATGCTAAATTGACACCACTAGAAAACAAACCGATACGCCAACCACCGCCACCACGTAAACTTCCTATGCTATCTGTAGTCATTCGAGGGGTAGATTTAGACGTTACAGACTCAGAAGCAGAAGACGAATTAAGGCAAGATGGACACATTATCACCAAATGTCTCAGGATCAGAACACAACAGGGTACATCCAGCTATATGGTCAGAGTCTTAACAAATCATCAACAAACCATCGACAATCTTCTACAACGAGGCGCATACATCTACAGAAAACGCCATCGAGTCGAAACATCCCGAACTTCACCACCTCTTCCTGTGCGCTGTGAGAAATGTCAAACGTACAATGACCATTACACTAAAGATTGTAAAAACACACCCACATGTGGATACTGTTCGCAGCAACATCAAACAACAGCTTGCACCAATCTTCAAAATCCACCTAAATGCAACACCTGTAGTGAAGCACATCCAACATATAGCTACAAATGCAAAGGCCGACCTACTCTAGCACCTGACGAACCTGCATACATAGTGCCATTACGCTTACCTGAGAAAACAACACAACCACCTATCACTTCTGCACAACAGCCAATCACCATTGAACAAACCTTAGCAATCATCACCCTCGCTTTACAAAACACATTTCCATTTGATAGATCTAGACTTCTTCAAGAAATTCAATCTGCAGCAGCCACCATTTTCAAGCTAAACTTCCAAGCAACATATTCAGGACCCTACGTTCATTTCACTGCACATCCAATGAATTCTCCAGACTAGCATCCCTATTCATTTCACATTGTCATTCACGAATATCACTTCACCTATCATCACCATTGCAGCACTGTAATCATCAATGTTCGACAAGGGCTCATCTGTTTTGCCATTAATGTCTAGAGTCGCCCCTAGACGAGAAGATAATCACGCATCTGTTCTGTTCATTATTGTGACGTATACGTGCACATCATCACCATCCTCCATCACATTGTCACTCTGATCACCATAACTGCAAAATGGTTATAAGCGCAAAGCTTATAACATCCTATTATTATTGATAAAATAAATAAATGATAAAACGTGCTTCAACATCACTTAGACCATCCAACTGACCTGTTCCATCACCCAACTAGTCCTCTATAGTCTCCCTCCCGAAAAGAGGGCATAACCCTCTCAGCGGGTTTTAGCCACGGCCTCACCGCGGCTAATTTGCAAAAAAAAAAAACTTTACCAACAAGAAACTTGTATTTTCTGCAATGTTATGTTGAAATAGATTCCACTCTGTCCGGAGGTCATTTAGAAATACATATGGTCACAACAGTAATAAAATATAGTCAATTTCTAACAATATTTATATAGTTTTTGTGTCACTATATAGTAGGGTAAGACATGATTCCCCCATAGTTAATTCAAGTATACAGTATTGTATAATTAACTATAATCCTACAGAATATCTTGTTAATTTAACTAGAAACAAGAATTGGACCATACAGTATTGTTAAAAGTATTGTAATTATCGCAATACCCCTAACCATATGTATTGTCATATGACGATACACGATTAACAATACTTGTATTGTATTTGCAACCCATACTACTGCTGTCCCAAATTAACTATGAAAAATCGCGATGTATGGTTACTGTAATCATACTTTTTTTTAGCGTATAGACTTTTGAATATGACTACCGTGCGAAAGTAAGTACCAAAAACCTTGACTGTCTTGTCTGATATCTATTGTCGACTAGATTAATAAAAATATCTAGAATTGAAAAATATTTGCAATAAATGAGGATTCCGATCCCAAACTGACAAATAGAAAATTGATTCAAAGGTGGCATAAGTTGTGTAAATAGCTTAGTTTATTTTTCCTTGCTACGGGCAACATATTTCTGGCCTCTATACTGTTGTGATCTGGTGTTCTCTTATTTCTAGTACCATAGTCCAGTCTGTAAGACGCGAATTGAAAAGCAAGCGTTCAAGTTTCGCGTCATTTCTTTCTTTATTCTTTTACTCTCAGTTTTCCTGAACACTCAATGATATGTGGGTTTTATTAGTGAAGCTACTCAAACATTTCCAGGTCTAGCTTTTTTCAGAAATCTTTCGTAATGTTTTTCACAGTAAACTTTCGTGAATCTATAAATACAGATCATTTTGCCTTAGGTACATTCTACCATGTTCAGAGACGAAGGTACGAGAAGTATCTTACTTTCATAGTCTTTGTGTTACTGCATTATTGTGATAGATTTAATGTATCGATACTAATCCGATTTCATCATTTTAGACATGTTAACAGCATCTAAATATACAGCCGGTTCATAGAGTATGTTCTGAACACTGTATCTTCGAAGCAAATGAAAATATTGGAAAGTGCTGAAGCACGTATTCCACTATTTGGAGTGACTAATATTCTGGCTGTAAGAGTTGTACAGAAAATATGGCCCTATTCATGCTGTAAGAGTTGAACAGATGAGTACAAGGTGTCAAAATACTTCTCTATAAAAATATTCTATGTGTTATCACTTTTTAGAGATTCAACTTCCCAGGGTGTCCACTACAAACAAGATATGTCCCTTTCATCAAGTCTACCCTCTTCCTGTGTATTTCTGGAACGCACAGCAGTATGAGCAAAAATACTGATAAACTCAGTCCATTATTTGGAAAAGCTAATAATTTTAGCTGAACAAAATCAACCTTTAATCAATTTGTAGGCTTCTGTTCGATTTTTACAAGTAAATATATCGATGGTTTAAAATCTTTTTTGACCAAAGATGGTAGAGGAGTAGGAGACATCAAGAAACTTCCAGAAAATACAATTGAAAATGCTTTCGCCCATAAAGACGGACGCAGTGGCCAAAAGTTTGATTCAAAAGAATCAGTATTTATAGCGTGATCTAAGTCTCAAAACACACTTTATTTCCAAATTTCTTAAGAAATTGAGAGCAAATAAGCATTAGTAGATACTGTGTGAATTATACTATCAGCTAGAGTGTACGTTAGTTATGGTCCCCATCTTGAAGTCGGCCATCTGGAATCTTGCTAAATTATTTTAAGAAGAAACCGGTCATTTAATATATCAATATGTTATTAATTTTTAATCCTAAGATATGTTGGTGAAGTCAGTATTGTCATAAATTTATTTTTGATATACAATATAAGGTGTGATATTAGTTTGTATAGTTAATTGATGAATCTGGAAATTCTCTGTTCTTTTATAACAGTAAAGCAGTGAAATCATCAACCCAGTAGTAAATAATATGCATTTGATTTTCATTTCATGAGCTGTTTAAAAAAATACACAGTATAAAATTACACACCTTTGAATCCAATATCCAAACTAATATCACCCTCTATTTTCTATCACAAAAACAAATTATGACAAAACTGACTTCAGCAATGTATTTTGGTTAAATTTGAACCCAGATTGATACATTACATGATGCCAGTTCTATTTTTTTTAAAGTAGCAACATTCAAGATTGTCGACTTCAAGATGGCAGCCATGACGAACATATCCTCTAACTGAGTATAAATCACAGACATATTCAATCCACTAGTGGATGGGGCTTCTCCCCGAAGAGAGGAGTTGGTCTACAGCTCCCACGCTGACCAGACGGGTTGGGAGGGAAGAGCCGAAGCTCTCACTGTGATCGTCACTGTCTTATATTCACAGCAGCTCCCCAATTATCCTGACGATGCTGGGTCAACCCCGAATTTTTTTAGCCCCCACCGGGAATCGAACCCGGGACAGCTCGCACTGAAGTCGAGCAATAAAAAGGTTAAAAAGAAAATATCGATCTTTGACCTCTACTCATTTTGAATTGGGTCAACATATCGATACCAAAGCTAATCCAAATATTTGGCTTTCACCATTAACTTTTACAAAATCTATTACTACAGCCCCTAACAATTTGAATCATTTGATTTGTTTTCTATCTAGATCCTTCCAGGGGGAGTCAGTTTTGCGTAGAGATACCGGAGCCCTGAGGCGCTTAAGACCTTGAGAAATTCAAGAGCAGAGGGAACAACTTTGCTTGAGAAGTATTATACAATCTTGTATTTTTTTGTTTAATTATTACAGCTTGAGCAAAATTCTCATAAAATAACAATTTTGAAAACTTTTGACAACGATCGAACTGAATAGTGACAACATCAAGTTTGCAATTGATCTAAAATATTTCTTTTATTAAGGACTTTTCAGTTTGATAATTTTAGGTATCCTCTAGCAATCCCTAAGCTGGTCAGAAGTGCTTGTTCAGCTATAAATGTTATCTCTTTCAAATAATGAAATGCACGTGTATCAGCATTCTTTCATATTTCTATTCGTACCCGAGATACAGGGGCGGGGACAGACTTTATAGACACCCTGTATAATTAAACACAAAACTATTTGAATTCTTTATATCCCAACATTTAAGAAGTAGTTTTTCTAAGTGCCATAAATTAGTCAAAATAATCAGTTATTTTCCAGCAATTCTAATAAACATATTTAAACGAACCATCATCAGAATGACTCATTTTATGCGATTAGTGTAGTTTAATCTAAAGCAATTTCGTTTTTTCTTACATTAGCATAAACTAGTTGTAGTGAGTTAAATCTACACCCTGACATTTCCCACTTTGTGATAAAATGGTGGAATTGGTGCTGCCAAATATAAATCTAATTA
>JAGDQP010047537.1:0-10132 GCA_022664845.1 Lepisma saccharinum
TCACTATAATTAGTATTATTGTTTAACTGTTTCATTTTAAAGTTCAATTTCGAATATTTATAAAAATTATCAAATCAGTTGCGTTTTCTCGTGCTTACCACAGTTATTTAAAATATTTAACTTTCAAAAAATTAATAGTAAGCGTGTATGTTAAATAAGATGTTTGAAACAAATATAAGATGTAACATGATAGACGAGTATTTATTTTCGTAAGTATTTTAAAAAATGTTTACTGTTCTAATTATTAATTATAATTTTAGTTTCTAATATAGTTATGATAATATTTGTATGGTAAGGGGTATTGGAAATGTACGTAAACGAAGAGAGCGCAGAAGAAGCGAGAGTGTTGCAATTTTGTTCAGGAATTACACACCAAAGAGAAGATGGGATGAAAAAAATGTACGTACGAAAGTAAAAATTCAAATTGTATTATTTAAAATGTCCGCATTAAATAACCGTGTAGTCGATCAGTGGTTTAGCGATTGCAAGCGTCCTAGACCCCTCAAAAGGTATTAGAAACCATTATTTTTTATGTATTTATAATCCCCTGCCCACCTTCCCCTTTCCCACAGTTGTATTGTTGTTCCTTTACGGCATTACTTTCTATGGAATTTCGTTCATAAACTGGAGTTTGTATAAAAAACATTCAATTTGCGAACATTGTCATGGTGAAATTTGTGTTCTACACGTAAATGTACCTACGAAAATGCATCTGATAACTCATTTAGTTAATATAAAGTTTCACATTGAAGGTTGATTTTACTGCTTAAAAGTCGCTCAACTTACACAACTCAACTTATTCGGGACACAAATATATGACAGAGTGCGAGTCTGTGCGTGTCATTTTCGCTTTCTATATGATTCAAATAAGGTCCGAATTCAAAACTCGCTGAACAGCAAAAATAGTTCCCTTGAAAGTTTGTTAAACACAATATCCGTGTATGTTTGGTCTTCCTTTGGAACTTACCTGGAGCACGGAGAATGGTAAATAATTGGAACAGTGACTAGAAGATAACAGACAGCACAATTCTATGGATTGTTACAAGGTAAGAACTTGTAATGTCCAAATTATTTTGGACATCATTTTCGATAACCCATGATTGCAGTCTGTCAAAGCTTACGAAACATAGTTGTGTGCCTAAAACAGCAAGTAAACTAAAAGTAAAATAATAAAATGTTAGTGATGTTTAAATTAAAGCGAAATTGAACTTCGGTAGTTGTATTCTGTTCACTTCCATGAAAATAAACAATACGTTAAAACATATTTCCTTTACTATTGACGCATTAAGGCAGGCAATGATACGCTTAGCTTTTATTATTCCCTATATCCGGTGTAAAATTACGTATGAAACGTATATTTTTTAAAAAAAGCAAGACTTGCAAGACCAAGACCAGGGATACCGATGCAAGACCAAGACCAAGACGAAGACCAAGACCGCTACGGTCTTGGTCTTGCTTTTGCTCATCACTACCTTCTACCAGTACTCATTAGTAGATGCCATTGGTTTTCCTTTCATGCTCAATTTCAGAAAATAAACGGAACTGACGTCACCAGTGTATTTGTTGTAAAATTATAGCCCAGATTGATATATTAGATGACCCCTTTCTCATTAAAAAATCGAGCAGAATTCAAGGTGGCAGCCATGATGAACTGATAGGGCACTTCACCCAGTATGTATTAATGTGTATTTGTTTTCAATCTTTTAAGCGTTTTATAAAACAAGTGTGTTTTTAGACTTACAGTAGATCACACTATAAGTACTTTTCGATAGGTTCTTGTAAGGGCGCTGTTATTACACTCGAGCTTGTTGATCAGCTTGCTCAGCAGTTTGTTCGGCGACCTTGAATTCGAGGAAGCTCGAGTATACGCGATTATACTATCGAGCTTGCTGATCAGCTTCCTCGACTGTATTTTCCTACTAGGCGTCGAGGAAATTTAGTCTCTCCAAATGTTCTTCAGCTTGCTCCACGAGGCTGCCGTTGAGCAAGCTTCACGGATATTTTGCTATTACACTGTCAAGTTTGTTGATCAGCTTCCTCGACGAGCAAGCTAGTCAATATCATTAAAGACGCTATCAAAAATCTCGACAATGTAATAGCACCTTAAGATTAGGCTTCTATTATGTTGGACGTACATCTAAATGTAACTGTTATAAAATGGTACAAGAAACTTTATAATCCCATATAAAACGTTGTACATAATTCAATAAACTATTTCAACATTCGCCTGATTTGAACTTTAAAAGAATCAGTCAGAATAGTTGACTTGAGCAGGATGCAAATGCTCACGCCCTCCAAGTGCTGACACGTAGGCTACGATTAGACCATCAGGTCTGAGTCTCATAAGATTGTGAAAAAGTACAAGAGGTCAATTTAAATTTTGCAGTGAAGTCGACATGAGATTGTTTATACATAATGTTTGTATTACTTATGTTTTGTCAGTGCATATAGAAAATTTCATTTCTCGTGATTAATAGTCCACGTTCCTTCTCTTTTCCTGTCAGCGAGAAAGTTACTTATGCCAGAAGAGCCGAAGGCATTTGTAGAGTTAGTGGTAACCGGAAAGGTGAAAGTAGCTAAACATGAAGATATCTCACAAAGTTGAAGAAAAGGATAGACGTAAGAATTTATTTTGAATTCACAGTTAGAATATGTGCTCATCTTTCAAGTATTGAATTAAAAAAGAAAACAAAACTTTTTGTTCTCTTTTCCTCAGTTGAATTTCAGATACAGAAAATGAATTTTAATTTCATCCACATTACAGTGACGCAAACTCAATTTTCGGATGGTGGCAAGGACGCCGATCCCGGGGGAGGGGGGCGGCTTTGGGGACCATCCCCCAAAGGTTGAAGTAGGCCCCCCCTAATGGGGGGGCCCAAATGATAAGGTGAAGTCGGTTCTCCTATTTCTACAGTACATGGTCATTTGGTCATTCGTTTTCCCCTTCTACTAAGTTTATCTCCCTTTGGCAGATCTATTTCATTGATAAATCCCTCCATGAAACTCGTGTTCTACAGTACTTATATAAACATATCACGTATAATACCCCGCCCCTGGCTAAAGGAATTAATTCTTGTATTGCTTGTGTTCTTTCTGGAGTTTCGTGCATAAAATCGATAAAGACCATTTAGTAAAAAAAAAAAAAGAAGTAAAATAAAAGAAAGGATGAAAGAAAAAATAAGTAATTTTCTATCGTTTAAGGATCATTCATCGTGATTTTGTCATATACGGTACAAACGTGATTTAAGAAAAAGAAAAATATACAAGAAAAGTAAGGGACAAGAAGATCCACACAAAAGTAGGAGTAGACTTGCACTAGGAAATATATATCCTTCAAACTCCTGTTTGGATGGAATTATTGTTTACCGTTAATACTGTAATTTTGAGTTTCTAATACAACATATAGATAGGGAAACAATATACAGCGGGTAAAAAAGTATTTGGACAAGTTCAACAGACTGTATCGCACGTAAAGCATGGACCATTTTGAAATCTCTTGCCCCTTTCATGATAATTTGGATGCCTTAGATAGAATACTATAGAAATAACAACCTTTGATACACTTGGACAACCCCATACTACTCGAAAGAAATGTTCTAGGTATCCTTTTTTATACAAGAGCAGTCTATAAAACAAAAAATTACATCAAAGTAAGGCCAAACACAACTTATCTCATCGTATTTCCAAATTGCAGCGCACCGCTTCATGAACATGGGCAGTACACGTCTGCCATTAAACATTCCTATAGCACAAGCAGTGTTGCACATGTCGAACAAAAAGTACCCCAAAAAACCAAAAGAACTATTACCCCCTGCGGACTTTTGCTCCCGGACACTCTTCTATGTCCGTCTGTTAACAACTTTCGACTCGGGAACTACTAGGGCTACGAAGGTGGTTAAGTTGTTGTTTGGGAGGTCTCGGCGAAACTTCACCAAACATATGGATAATCCAAATATGACGCTCGCTCTGCCTCACTTGGTTTTTATCAAACAATACTGTTTTTATCGAATGTACAGATATATTTTCGTGATACGTTATGCAGAATTTCCTCTGCATAAACTAAACAATTTCTGAGGGAAATTTTATACTTCATTTAGGCTTCAGCAACAAGTGCTGGGAAGCCTTATACAATCGCTATGTCTGTCTGCGAAAACCTTTAAATCCGGAACTACCAGGGCTACGAAGATAGTTGAGGTGTCCCGCGACTAAGCTTCGACTTGGTTATTTCTGTATACGTAGAAATATACATTTTGTCTCAATCTTTTCTAAGGCACCGGTTAGAATTGCAAATACCTTTCAATTTTCTAAAAATATAAGTAAATGGTGTAAGAAAGGATTTGTATTACAGTTTAGACAGTTTGACTTCTTGACGTATGCTTTAGTATTTACGGGATCAGTCTAGCAGAGGCTGATATAAATAGGAGAGTGTTAACAAAAGTAAAAGACTATCAGCAGGGAGATGAAAATTCTCAGAAGAAAATAAATGTTTGTATTTATCCGCCCCCGAAACAATCTCCAGCACTTTTATATTATTACTGAAAGACACAGAAAATAGTTTAACATTGATAACTGACTACTTATATGACTTGTACTCATATTTTAAAACTACATGTTAAATAAAATTAATCAGATTTAAACTAACTGTCACGAGACTTTTTCTAATACCAAGCAACATGAACAAAGGCATTAGAAAAAGTCTATCGACAGTCATAAAAATAAAGTTTATAGTCTCGATAGAGATGAGTCTCGAGAGGTAAGTCTCGGTCTCG
Source organism: Lepisma saccharinum (assembly GCA_022664845.1). Lineage (NCBI taxonomy): Eukaryota > Metazoa > Arthropoda > Insecta > Zygentoma > Lepismatidae > Lepisma > Lepisma saccharinum. Next base: position 4,770 of record JAGDQP010047537.1, read on the forward strand.
CCTCGATGGATGTCTCGGTCTTGGTCTCGTCTCGAGTAAGTCTCGATGCATCAGAGTCTTGGTCTGGTCTCGATTCCTGGACCTTAGTCTCGTTCTCAGTCTTGATCTCGAATTCGAGACGAGACCAATACGAGACCAAGAACAGTCTCGGTATCGGTGCCATGCCTACGGGCCCGGCCCGGCATGAGCCCGAAATATGTTTTAGCTTTTAGGCCCGAGCCCGTGTGATAATCAGATGAGCCCAAAATAAGCCCGAATTACAGAAACTTGGAAAAATGTATTTTAGATGTTTAATCTTGCTGGTTAAAAGCTTACATGATTGAGAGAAAACAACGAAATAAAGGTTATTGTTTACACTTACTAATTATATGAATTCTCTAAAAAGCAATGTTTATTTATATAAAGTCTCATGAAATGCAAGTATTTACGTGTATTCACTCAGCTCAGACTCAGCCGTAGAGCTCAATCATTGTTTAGTAGTACATTAACAATCGATATGAATACTCTAAATATTTAAAAGAAAATGTCCATTTGTCCAAATTCTTGTTCCGAATGATTTTGTTCTTTTAATTCAGTGTAAGAAACAGTAATTTCACAGACAATCTAAGCATGTTTATTTCTGTTACTTCTAGTTTATTTTTTCACTACATAATTTTTTTCTCCATTGCACAGTGATAATCAGATTTTTAGTGTGGGCGTCTCCTGTTTTACCGAAGTTGCAAATTTAGATGTGCTTTAAAAGTTCTCTCGAAAGAACGGTCAGCTAAATATCGTTGTACAGTATATTTACAAAATTAGGCCCGGGAAATATCGTATATTAAAAAAATACGCCCATAGCCCGAAGTGATCTATGCTTTGTAGGCCCGAGTCCGTACAGACCTCTACCACGATCACATTGGGCTGTAAACACCCGACTGTTTCATATCATTGATGTCCATGTTTTGAAATCTCATTCCAAATTGGCTTAATACAAAAGTCAAATAATCATAGAATACATTGTCTTTGGAGGTTCGAGGTTCTTGCATATTGCTTTTTATACATTACCGCTACTTTTAGCTCATAAGTTGCAGTGAAACACAGAAGCGAGCGTGATGCGTTGGCTTCTTGAGTTCAAGGCCACTAATTAAAAAATGTACATTCATGGATATTACGTAACGGTTTCTCCTACTCCAGACTTCTGGGAATATTCTGGTGTTGTATAATAATATTTTTTCTCTAAAATTAGTAAAGATAAAAAATATGGTAAAATTAATTTTGTGGGCGGTAACAGCAGTCTAAAATTAGTATTTTCAAAGCATTTACTACTGTGTTTATACGAAACAATAGAAGAAAACATTCCGCTAACAACCACACATACTGACTGTGGAAGGACGAAGCGTAGGCTTATTATGAAGATTTTGTGAAAAAGGAGAATAATCGCTCCTTGTAAGGATAATTAGTAAGATTAGATCTTCACATTAAAGGGTAATCATGGTCATGAATCGAACCTAACAAATATTACTAAGAAATTAATGTGTAAATTCGTCATCATCATTGGAAACTTCCAGCGTTATCTACTGATATTTAAGTAAAAGTTTGGTAAACTTTGTATTTTGGGGCTTTGGGGGTGTTTTAGTAGCCATGGATGAACAACCCGTCTCGATTCATTAAGTTTCTAAATGCATAACAGCATAAGCACTTGTGCCACAGCTGGAATTCGAATCCACTTACTGAGGAATTCTGGCCACTGTTCGATGTGTTATAAATTACTAAGGTACGATACTAATCTAGTGGTTGCTGATAAGTTTCAAGAAACTACCTGTTTGGGTAGAAATACAAGGATTTTATCCCTGGTTGGGATGATATTAGGAGTTAACAACCGGGGATGAAATCCTGACGCACCAGGGGAAATTTCCGGCATCCCCTCCTACAAATCGAACACTGGCAGGCCTAACAACGTCTCAGACCACATACCTACCATGTATCGACCACATACGTGGCCGACTGTGAGAGTTTTGAGTGTTTTACATTTCTCTATTACAGTAAACTGTCTTTTACCATAGAAAAATACCATGTATGATCTAGGGCAGGGGTCGTAAAAAAAACGACCAAAGAGCTGCTTTCCAAATATGGAAAGTATGTGCTGAGCAGAGTGACCAAACGTTCCGGGTTGCCCGCGAATGTCCGAGTATCCTGGTTTGGACCCTGAAAGTCCCGCATCCCGGACGGACCTTGCCCGGAACGCCTAAGTCCCGGTTTTGTTCAAAATCGTTAGAATGCATTCATGACGGAAAAATACATATAGTCTATATATGTGTTAGATAAAAATAAGATTTTAGTTTCTAATGGATTCATCGTAAAAATTCCAGAAAATAGATTAAACAGAGTGGCAAGCGATTTACTGTTTACACCTAATAATAATATGTAGTAGATTAGAGATGCATAACTGTTATAGCATTACAGGCATATTCTATTCTATTATAATATTATATTAAATGTTGCACTTTTCTCATACAATCATACACGAGAAAATGATACGCGATGTTTAAATAATTACTACAATAGTGTTCCAAGTTTAAAAAGGTTTAACTTACGATAAAAAGGTACTTTACTAAAGGCTATAGGAAGTGAGTCTAAAATATTTTTACATAATTTTATCTTTGTTAACACTATAAAGAAAAGAATAAGAAAGCTATTCACACACAGAATTAAAATACATGTTTCTTTTTATATAAATGAAAGGACGTCTTGTATATTTACCATTATTATACAAAAATTCTAGTAGGCTAAGTACGATTTTAAGTATCAAATGCTAATGTGTTGAGTAGAACTTTTGTTATGTAGCAAGAATATAAGTAATAAAACAAAAAATTTAAATAAGAAGCGAATACGCTTCGAAGGAAGGAATTTAAGAGTTAATATTGGATATTTAGAATTTGTTTTCCTACTTCAAATATTGGTTTAGTAAGTTCCGTGGTATAAGAACGTGTTAATTCGTTACTTTTTCCGTTGTTTTTAAAAAATATTTTTCTTAGAAAAACAAAACGAAGTTACAGAAGCATAGTCTACAGGGTTTCTCAACATGGGGGTCGCAACCCCCAAGGGGATCTTGGTTTGTGTGCAAGGGTGTCGCGAGAGGAATTAAAAAAATAATTTAACTAGGCTTTTGTAATCTAAAACCACAAAATAAAATACTAGAGGTAAGACATTAATAGATAAGAGGTAGGGTGAGCATTTTCTCTTGTAGCCAGCTGGTAGTTGTCACCTCAGTTAAATGAGGACTCAGAGAGAACAGGTCGAATATGGGAACCTCAAACAGCGTTATAGGGGGCCTGTATTATGTATTATATTAGGGTTCGAGAGGTCCTGGGATGGACCCCATCTCACGGCCATCTGGACTGAGGTGTTTTCAGTTTTTTTCTCAATCACATCAGGCAAATGCCAGAATGGTACGTTCAATTTAGACCCTGGCCAACTCGTTTCCCTTCCTGTATCCCGACCTTAGTTGTGTAAAGGCCATAAATAAATTCAATTTAGTTCAAGAAGCTAAGGTAATACCCATTTTTGTAATACACTGAAAATCAAAGTACACTTAGAGTGCACAATATGTCCCTAAAAGAAGTTCACAATATGATCCAGTTTTACAACGTTTTTAGAGCATAATATATGAAATTTTCGTGAAATTTATATTTTTGAATTTGAATTTAACTTGTAATACATTTAGCAGTCGTTAAATCTATAGGAACTACACCTCATTTTTAGTGCACAATATATGAACTTCTGGTCTGCTGATTCGAAATTCATGCACAAAAAGTTCACTTAATAGTGGAAAATGTACTAAAAGTGATCTGAAAACGTACTCTAGATAATGTGAATTCTGTACATAAGAACTTAATGTGTGCAAAATATGCACTAAGGGTGAAAATTCAATCAAAAGACAAATTGACCACACAGAAAATTCATAATCTTTCAGTAGGTTTACATAAAGTTTATTTCTGGTGAATCTGTGCTTTTTGTGCCATGAGATTTTTGATGTATTAAATACACCAGTGGCCAAGTGAACAGAAGGGAACAAATTCAGTGTAGGATTCGCAAAGGCAAACTAATCAAACATAAATTTTTCCAGTATAATCTAAGCTAGCGTTCCGCAACCTGTGGTCCGGGGATCACCAGGGATCCTTAAAGTATTCTTTTACAGTCCTCTAAGTCTATACTAAGTAGTATTGGGCCAACTTTTAATCAAATTTTAAACTTGTTTCTAGATTTAACCATTAGATCTAGCAGGCTGAGGTTGTTGAAGGACGATGTTAGAGGGGTATGGGGAGTTGATCGTGGGCTGAAATGGTTATAGAACGCATAGAACTGGAATGAAGTTGATTTGAAATTGATTATCGATTGGATTAATTATTGATTTGAATAAATCGAACATTTGTTTTACCGCCGTGGTACACAACCAATGATACGGCCCCAGTATCACAGTTCACTCCGCCCGCCCCGCGCCGATCGTGATCCTATCTGTAAAGCCATACAACGCGACACGAAAGATTAAATTAGATTATATTGATTTTATTAAGGTAAATGTATTTATTCAGGCTCATTGATAACTGAGAAACGAAATTATTGTTAATTAGATTGCCATATTTTTACTAAGAAATATTTTGGAATTTCTCGCTTAAGTTGAACGTAGATGTGTCCTCTATAATGTGTTTGGGATAACCAGGCTATATGTTTTACTATATGGCAAGGTGCTAAGGAACGCCTTCGATCGTGAATATGCTATACTTTAACCAATAGAATCGCCTTGTTTAACTGAAGCTTAAGAATTGCAATTGGGTAACATTTTTCCGCTTTTTTTCTAGCAAATAGAAAAGCGGCATCTCAAACACACGCTTCCAGATGTTTCTGGAAATTTGTTTGTTTTGCAGCTGCCTATACTGGTCGTAGCCTGGAAAATGGTGTTTTCGTTTATATATTGTTTGTATTGAAGTCTTTTTTTCGGCCGACCTGTAATAAAACATAACCGTATTATTATTATAAAGTGAGCGTTAAGAGAACCGCGAAGGGGTTTAGTTTGGCTGTTTAGAAAATTTCAGGTACTACGTTCATTGTGATTAGGGCCTTGATTGTTTATTGCAAGCAATTGGTTAATGAGAAGGACAAGAAAAGGGATAAACAGAGCTATGAAAACTTTGAAAGCCGTAAAAGAAGAAATTAGCTCATTTGATGCATTGGTAGGTAAAAATGAAGTGACCGCGTTCTTGCATTTTTATTATGCTGATATACAAAGATTAAATTGTATGCTAATAATCTATTTTATTCATAGATTATTTTCAGAAAGACTTATTTTTTGAAAAAAAAAAAGAAATGTGAAGGACATGTTTATT
>JAGDQP010047540.1:3564-14999 GCA_022664845.1 Lepisma saccharinum
GGTAACAAACTCTGACACTTGGAGCAAGTTAAACTTTAACCATTGGATCTGCCGCAATACCATTCTTTTCTTTCAACGCAAGTCAGCAAAACAGTTAAATTCATGCCAGTTAGTTAATTGTTAATCAAACTAATGTAATTACTAAATATATTTATTTGTGTGTCATATTCAAGAGGTACTTGAAGTTTCTTGCATTCATATCAACGATGGACAATAATAATTTTATTTCTTATTTCGTTTTCAAAAAAAATCATTCCCACCCTTTCTGCTTTTTTTCTTCTTCAACTAAATTAATTTCTTTGCGCCTATAGGTATCTCGTCGAAGACAACCCATTTTTTTTCTCAAAACTAATTAATTTGTTGTTGTTCTTCTTCCATCAAGATGAAACAAGACTTCAACAGCCATAAGTTCTTGTGCTCCTGGCCATGGAAAGGGGTAAGAAATAAAGGTCAAGGGGGCATGTCTCAATTAGCGAGCTGTCAATCCACGGAGTGAATTTGTCTGGCGTCTATAGAGTTTCATGAAATAACTAAATGTTTAATAATTAAAATATGCAAATGTGGAGTGAATCGGTCTGGTTATACTACTAACAGCCCCAATTAGTTCGGATTAGCGGGACTCTAGTGTATTTGTTTATGACAATAATAAACTCATCTGGAGCTGGAGAAATTGTTCAATTGCAAAGATATGGTTTTGAATAAGGAAATTTGCCAGAGGTTGTATCAATGTTCACCCAATTTTCGTTTTCGTTTAATGTGTACACTAACTTTACCAAAATATAGCTCATGCCCCTCTGGACGGACAGAATATGTTTTGAAAGAACAGAAAACACAAGGAGTGACGTACGTATATAGTCAGTAGTAAATGGGAAACACGACGTCAGGTGGAGTCTAATTTATTCATGGAGTTTCAAGATGAGCAAAATTTAAAGAGTATTTCGACATTACAATACAAGAGGATGGGTTAGTAAGATAAATGCAGTAATCTTTTCACCCTGGACACTGATGGTGACAATGTGAGTCATTAAGAAAAAAGATCAAGGGTTGTTTCAGTGCCTATGATGACTAAATGAGTGAGAGATCTGCATACAGAAAGGATTGCAGAAGGCATGTCCTTGTAATACTTACTGAAATATACGAATTTAAATTTCACGCGTACGTAAACATATGGAAATATCAAGGGTAGAGTACGAGAATGAAGCTGTCAGTGGGGAGAATTGATTTCAAAGCCTTCAGTAAATCCCCTCTGTCCTCTGACGATTTTACACCCTGATGATATGTAATAATTAACAAACATATTTCTAGGAACTTGCATAACGTCGTCGATATGACAAAGGGGCGTAAGCGACAAAACGTATTTTTTTTTTACAGGAGAGCATTTTAAAGAAATACTATGTTCTTTAACCGTCTGTCTTGTAATAATGGAAATTAAATCAATTTTTAGTTAAATATTGACTTTTGTGCAGAAGCACTACTCTTTCAAAACAAGTTATAAGTGACTTGAAACCACTCTCTATCGCTTACGACCATTTGTCAGATAATACAAAATTCGAAAGTGGCACTTATGCCACAGTAATGTTTTCTGTACAGAAGAAACTAATAAAGATAGAGTTACGCCTGTTTGTCAGATGAAAGATTAACATATTATAAGTCATTCATTACGCAAAATATCTTAATTTTTCCAAATTTGGCGCTTAAGCCCCTTTGTCATATCGGTGACAATAAGAGGTATATGTATGGCTTTATATACCAACATAATCAGTTTTCTGGAAGAGAGAAAAAAAACCTGGATTCTTCAATACACTTAACACAAAGGATCCTACTAGAATATGGAATATGACAGTTTATAGGAAACAACAGAAGTTATAATTTTAATGGTCGCTTCCGTGTTCATTACAACCACAACTCGTTGTTGACACACAGGTTAAGGAAAAGTAAACTACAAGTTCGGTTATAGTAAGAAAACTCGATAGTGATTACTGTAAATAGTACTACAAGAGGAAGATTACATCTCCGCATAAAAGAAATATCATCTTCAGAGAATAACAATGCTTATGCCTTGTTTACATTACTAACATTTTACCATGGTTATCGTTTACCCGAGTTCATTCTAGTAATGTAAACGGTAGTTATCGTTAACGCGGGTTTCAAATTTAACTAGCGTCAACTTACGACGGTTATCTTGTAACGTTAGTAAGAAACGGCTGTCTAAACGCAAGTTAGTTATTAGGCACGAATCACTTCGTAAGTTTATTTCTTTCCTTATCGAAATATATAGTATAGTAGTGGTGCGTACTACTTTTAAAATATAAAAGAATGATGGCAGAACTAATCTACAAAATTTGACGCTACCATCAATTCATTTGTGTTCATTTTTCATAATTTAATCCTCTCCCGTGTAACACTTGCGTCTACACACTGGTCACTGGAATTAAAATGGCGGCTTACTAAAGCGGAAGTAGTCCACTATCGCTTATCCTGAACGATAAGTAACAGCGAGAAGCGCTCAATCCGGAAGCTGCAGTTTGGTCTTGTGGTCAAGACGTTATACAGCTGATCCAAAGATCCCGGGTTCACACCCTGGCGTCGACTTTTTTACATATTTTTTTTAAAGAAAATTCAAGCATTTTCGTTTTTTATGTAAATACACAAAAGGAAATTTAATATAAGTTGTGATTTACAATTTTAAAAGATGCCACTAAAACTAGGATGTATATAAACCTACCACTGTGCCGTACCGGAAGTGTTTCCAAGTGTGCCGCCATTTTAATTCCAGTGACCTGCGGCTAGACGCACGTCGTGTAACAAGCAGATTCTTTACTCAACCACGGAAACCTCAACCTGTTTCTTTACAGACAATGGTAGTACAAGCACGATCACCAAATTAAGTTCGGTAGTCTGAACGCAAGTTAGTTTTACTCGTAAGTTTCACCATCGTATAATGTTAGTAATCTAAACAAGGCATTACACATAAAAGGTAGTCAAAATCAGACCGAACTCAGAGACAATGATCGATCTATCGAATCTTAGCACATCATTCTGCACCAGGATTTCTGTTAGCGACAAAGACGTTTCCTTGTTAGAAGTGGTACTCCTCAATACATAACATATTCAACGTATGGATGTATCTTTTGACTTATGTTCCTAATTGCATTGTTTCGTTTCAGCAATTTAGTATTTCCAATCAAACATGTTATAGAGTACAGAGTTTGTAGATCTATTTATAGTGAGAAAAAATAAATATAATTACTGAGAGAACGTCTTATTTCTGCTACAAATAGCTAGTTTCTTATAGGCATACCTGCAAAATGTCAAGTTCCACAATTTCTGTTGCGATCAGACAAGAAACCCTGTGTGAGAAATGTATCATTGCCGCGATGTTTGGAGCACCATTTATTGATTTACAACATAGAACTTCCACTAACTCTGAGGTAGTTACCTGAAACATAGCCACAACAATAACACATTGTAGATTTAACCACTACAAAAAGGCGATTAGTTTCAAGAGTTTTACATCTACTAAACCAAAATCTTTCTTATGCACTTTTCACAGTTTAGCAAACCGAATTTAATAAAAAGCAACGTCAATAAATACAGATTTTGAATGAGACAAAGAACTAAAATTAATTCATTCTATATGCTCTGGTAATATTTATTTTTTGATATGGTATTTCAGCAATTAAATGCAACAAAGAAGAATGTATTCAAAAGAAAAGCTTAAGAAAATGCATTGAAAGTTAGTGTTACTCCAGTATTTTGTTTGGTGGGAAGCCTGTACTTTACAAGCCTTTAAACTATAAGATAAGAATTGCGGAAGAAGGTGCAGGATTTTCATACTGAATTTAGTCCTTTCATTGTCCCTTCTCTACCATTGTAATGGGTTTAGGAAGAAGAAATGTGTTTTACGTCTTGTTTATAATGTCAATTTTAAAGATTGCTGTAGATATCTACGTAGGATCTTAAGTTGAGCCCCAAGTAGTGATTCCGCCAGACCCCCTGTGGGGGGTGTTTACCCCCCAAAGTCTCCACAACACACCCCAACTTAAAAGTTTTTGCTGTGAAAAATCGATAGAAACCGTACAAAACTTCACTTACACACTCCCAATTTTGACTTTACACCCCCGAAACTGAAAATCCTGGTGGAAACCCTGGCCCCAAGTATAAATAAATAAATAAATAAAAGTGAGGTCTTTTATCCTTGGATTAATTAAAGCCATTGACTTTATGTGCGTTGGAGTGAAAGAAATATCTAATACGTGTTTCTAAGACTTTCACAACATATGTCTGACATTTAATAAATGAAACTCTTTTCGTAATTTATTTTGTATTTTTGTTTAATTAGAACCCTACGATCGTTTCGTAAACCTTTCTGTTCATATCTAACTAATTAACTCCATGATTTACGGAACTCGTGAGTTCATCGCTACATTAACAAACGTTTACTATTGGATTCTATCCTGGGCAACATCAAGCTAGTTTTCATCTTATGAATATTTACCGCTCGAAGATCTCTTCTAATATTGTCAACCCAATGACGTCTCGGTCTTCCCAACGGCCCCTCACATCGTCAGACTAAATCCGCTGATGATGTGAGCAGGGAGACTTACGGAACGATCGTTGGATTCTAATTAAACAAAAATACACCATGAATTCTGAAAAGAGTTTTATTTATAAAATGAAAGAAATATATTTTACTAAGAGAATTATCACATCATTAGACTTTTTCAGGACTTGCTCCGTTTTGACGTGATACCATCCAATGCTCAATAGAATCTCCTGACGAATTTAATTACAATTCCGGTTGGCCTACTGTAAACACGTTTGTAAGTGCGGGCAGGTTTGATAACTGGTTTAACCTGTGACTTTGGACTAAGTTACGTTAGAAATATTTCTACTTGCTTATATTTAGGCGTGCAAGAGGAATATTTAAGTTAAAGTACCTTTAGTTTAAATATTTTTTTGCGGCAACACGACATTTTTAGGCTGATTACTTGCTAATTAAAGGCATAACATTTACAGAAGCTAATATTCTAATATTAATGTTATTTGACTTTTAATAATTTTAATTTTTATAGTAACATACAAATTAAAGTAAGATTTATAAACAAATTTAACTCACTTAGATGATAAGTTGAGTTTTTTTTAAAGATAGCGATTTGGGTTCAATGTAAATTAGGCTAATAACTTGCGATTGGGTACACTAAATATGCGGCGAGCCAATGTGATGTGCAACGTTTATAATTTTATTCCTGGTGGTAATAACAGCACTGAGGATAGTGTTATTGGATAGATGTTTTAGTACAGGCTAATGTTACGAAGGTCCTGGAATTAACTTTATTGGAACTAATAGTTTTCGTCGTACACTCGGATGCGAATTTATACTAAAACGCACAGAAATAGCGGTTTCTGACAGAGTTTTAAAGACACGAAGATGTTGTACAAAGTTTTTAACTAGCAGATGTCAAAGAAATAAATTATATTGACTGCGCTTTACTAAATCATTTGGTGATGACGACTCGGATTGAAGTTGGGATTCGTTTGAGAATGGGAAATTGGATTTGGAATTTGGGCAGGCGTGTTAGGCGTTTGTTACGATTATATTTGATATCTCTGACCTGTCACGTATTAAGGATGGAATTATAGTAATTTAAAGATGATTAAATTTTTGTGTATTGACTTTGTCTCGTATTTACGTGAAACGATTGATGTCGGTGTTATATTTATTACGAATTGGCTCTGCGGACATGTAATTGGATATTGATTTTTGGTTACAACTAGACAATTGCCTTTGTAGATGTAAATAATATTTGTTTCTCAGGTCATATCATTTTTAGGTGTTGATACTTGAGTTTTTGTTAATACCAAACGTACTGGTGTGACAGAATTGCCAATCAATATTTGAATTACATCCTGTTATGTACTTTTGATTTTAATTCTTTGGGAATGGAAGTAAGATTTATATTGCCTTTAATCTTGTTTTAAGTTGTTTTTTTTAGAACTACCACACTACCTTTTCATTTTTTGAAATCTTAATAACTAAAACAAAACATAAAAATATGCAAATAATAAAACAAAATATAAAATGCTTATGTTACAATACAACTCCTGGCTCGGGGTGAGAAATTTATTACAGGAAAACAGTAAGGTTAGCTATAAACACGAAACAATATTTATACATTTTATATTGAGCTAACTTTTGCTTTCAGAAGTATCCTGTTATTCATAAGAAAAATCAAAATTTGAACGCAAATTTTACGTTTAGTTCCATTCTTGTAAAATATTCGTTCTGTAAAAACAGTTGGATGAAAGTGATAATGATTTCTTCGTTCTATGAATTGATGAACTCATCATCAGCACTAGGTTTTGGCCGAAAGAGGCAGCTCCTTTAAGGTAAGTTTATTCCTCAGCATTCATTCTGATGTTGCTTCTTCCTTTCCAACTTAGCGTGCTTTCAAGATTACTATTTACTATAAGCATTAATTGAAGAACATCACTAATTATGTCCTTAGTTAGATCAGTAAATATGCAAACCTAAACAGATCATTACAGAAACTAGTTATTCTAAGAAAATCCATAATTTAGCAAAATTGCATTTCCCGTAATTGTGATATGTAGATCTTGTTTTGTGACAAAAGTAAACATTTAAAGGTTCATCATATACTCAGATTACCAGAACCCATTTCCCATACATGTCTTTCTGTCATACACATTGAAGTAATAAGAACTTTAAAATGCAATTGTTCCAGAAAATAAATAGAAAATGAGTTTGGTATTTGTAAATTCGTTTGTAAAACTTTGTCGTGCTTGTCTTTTTCACGCATGCACGTAAAAGTGCTTGTCTATATTTCCGTGTTCCAAAATAAATTATAAAGAATAATCACATCTTACTGTAAATTTTAGTAAAATAACTTATATGAACAATATAGTCAGTAAGTTTATAAAACCTTTGGTTAGATACAAAGATGAAGTTGATTCAAGTGCTTCTTCTGCTTCTTTTTGTGGTGGGAGTGGTTGGGTTACCAGGTGTACGCATGCCGATGCTAGGAAACCGTTGTCTCTGTTGTCTTAAAAAAAATCTTCGTTCTGCTGTTTCTGGTTAACGTGTAAGACCAGCAACTTTATTGCATTTTTGAGAATAAATTAACTAACTAACTCTATGCCTTATGGAACTCGCAAGTTCATCGCCGCAGTAACAAACGTTCGCCATTGGATTCTATTCTGGGCAATATCAAGCCAGTTTTCATCACAAACACCTACTTCTCGAAGATCTTTTCTAATACTGTCCTCCCAACGACGTCTCGGTCTTCCCAATGGTATCTTTTCATCCGGCCTTCCAACCAGGATAGAATATAATCTTCGTTTTTCCTCCCTCCGAACTACATGGCCTGCCCACCTTAGTCGTCGCGATTTCATTATTTTTACAACATCTGGTGAATCGTACAGTCCGTGGAGTTCTTCATTATGCAATCTCATTTGAGAATATATATCTGAATCGCGAGGAAAATAAGTTTGACTTAGGAAATATTTTCTTGAAGTGCAGTGTTGTGTGATATGTTCATACGTAGCGAATGATTGACATGCGAAATATACAGGTAAGACATCTCCTGACGGTTCACTACTAGATGGCGCAGAAATCGACTACGGAAAGGGCAAGCTCAATACGTCGTGTTAAGCGCAGTTTTAGCTCTATTTCCTATACATGAGGCTTCAGTTAAACTCATTCATTTACTTGTATAAGTTTCAAATTTCTTAAGAACTCGAAATGGCCAGTTTTGTTCCAGTCTCTAATACAGTTAACTTCATGGTCTTTTTTGTTCGATAAAAACAATTGAATCGTATTGTTTTTTGAAAAGGCCATTGGGTTCACAATTTGGTAATTTTTAGTTTTGTAATGTTTCAGAGAAAACAGATATAGCTGCATATATTAGTATTAAAACTGAATGTATATATTAATGTCTCTAACTTTGTAGTGAATTGAAAACTTCATATTTTTTAAAAACGGTATCAGTCGAGGACTTATCCATAAGAACACTAAGAAATCCATCAGGAAAGGTTTTCATCAGGTGCAATAAAATCAATGATTTGGCCAAATCAGCAAGACTCGTCGGGCCGACGCAGGGCCAACGGACGGCCCAACTGTTACGCGGTTGGCCCTACGAGTTTTGCTAATAGGGGCGCGTTATGTGCCTGACTTGTACTTTGAATAATATGATGACATTTTAAAGTAGTTGGTGCACAACGAAACGCAAGATGATGACTAAACTTACTGTCAGTGTGTTTCATTGGTAAATCAGTGTTAAAAACTTTAGAAGAATTTAATTGTTAATATATGCAGTCAACATTAAGCTGGTTTAGAAACAAAAATGAATGAGAAATAAAAAAAATAAATGCATCTTTTTTACTTCCCCCCATTTGTTTTAAGGTCATCAACCCCCAACCTGCTGATCAATAACATATTCATATATTACATTAACGGTGCAATTTCATGACTCAGAATCATTTTCTTACCATCTAACGTACTAACTTCCATTTAATTTATTTCACTTTGTTATTTTCCATTTTGAAACTTTTTTTCTCAATTTAACCAAAACTTGTACTTCTGGATTGGTGCCTTTTTAAAATTATGTGCGATCAATTAGTTTATGATCAAATATTGTTCATAATTTTTTCACAGCTTAATGGAAAATCAAAACAATTTCATAAGAAATAAGATAACTTTATACTTCTTTGAACATATCAATGTTGGCCTAATTTAAGAAAACATAGTATTAAGATACCTTGAGAAACAATTCTCTGTCGATCATGGTAAGTTGTTCTGCCAGAGAAGTCGAATCAAAATCGCGTAGAGAAAGAACAGTCTGCATATAAAGTTTCTGCTTGATGTTCAACCTGGTATCGTCATCTGAAATGGCTGATTTTGTCTGAAACAAAACTAATAAAAATATTTGTCATAATAATAAAGATAACCACGGGCGTTACAGAGGTCCTCAGCCTGCCCCAGCTTGGTGGAACTGCGTCCACCTGAGTGAGGGCAGTGTGGTCAGTATTGCGGGCCACCTGGCCATGAACAGGCGTATTAGGGACTTTCTAGACCGAGTGGCCATCACGTCTTTATTCACGTGACTCCCCAGTTTGCCTCATGACGCTGCGTGAACGCCGAAAAGTATTACTCCAGCTGGAAATTGAACCCGGAACCACGGAGACATGAGTCCAATCGCTCTAACCACTAGGCTTTGGATCCCCTAATAAAATTATTTACGTGTTTGTTTCATTATTGAACTCTCATGACAAGCTTTTGTCAGAGTTATGACAAGGTTATTAATACGAAGGATACGTGCAGATATTTACCGAATTGTATATTTTAATGAAGAAAAAAAAATGGTACATGTGTTACGGATATAATCCTCAATCATTTTGAAGAGTGGGGGCATTCAAAATGCTCCTAATTGGTGGGAACAAGGGTAGGTGGTAGGGTTACCAACCATCTGGTTTTTACTGAACATGTCCGGTTCTTAACCTTTCTAGTAATATAAGGCCATAATAATAAGACAGACTTATCCCGCCTTCCTATTTTCGTCTGCGCCAAGGAGCACGTGATTTTGAAGCCTGACGCTAGGTGATTCTGGTAACGACTTTCAATCGCTGTTTCTGTTCAGTAGTAGCCAGCAGGCTTCAAAATCACGTACTCTTAAGCAAAAACCTATCAATTCTAGCGCAGACGAAACTAGGTAAGCGCTATAAGTCTATCTTATTATTTAGTTTATGATAAGGCTTAAATGTTTTTTTTTTTGATGTCCGCATTTTAAAAATAAGATGCGAAAGACGTTACTACACCTAAGCTTGCATTGTTTGTGTTATTTACGGTAAACTCGATGGTCACGAGTGGTAATTTGCCACTATTTAAAAACTATAAGGTGCGTGGCGTTTGAATTTGAACCTGCTATACTACCACTAAAACTCTATTAGAAGAGTTGTCCATAGAGTTGTTTACATAGAATTATTATTATTATTAACTAATGATATGTTTGTACATCTCAGAAACTTGAATAAAATGGTCCACAATTGATTAAAATTGATTCAAGAGCTTGTCACTCTTCAGTACAAAAATCACTTAGGACCAGTTGATCAAACCATTATAGTAGTCTCAAGTTACAAAACTCGAGAATTAATCAACCAATCCTGTTATCTAGTGTCGGCCATGTCGAACTAGAAATGAAATCATTCTAGTATGTCTTACTCAATATTTCTGCTTATAATCACGGATGGCCAGATCCGGATCCGGATATCTGAAATTCGGATCCGAATCCGAAGATCCGGATATGTGAAACCCGGATCCGTTTAGTCATCCCTACTCTTAATTTATTGTGAACCAATAAGATGAAGTATTAGACGTGTAATTTGGTCTCCTTGATTCCCTAAATTTTTTTAAAAATAATGCAGAAACTATCAACGCATACTAACACCGTTCATTTCAAGTTCGGCTGAACTTACAGCAGATGACAGAAGAAATATCAGGACTCTGGAACCTTGCTATCTATAATTTAAATAACTACATTTTCTTGCTCTCACAGGACTAATGTTGTAAAAGTACAAATACACACATAATAACTAAAAAAGTTGTCAACAACCAATGATCGTATAAGATAGAAAAGTACTTCGTGTACCGTACAAAAACAGCCGCTACATTAGAGGACTTCACCGTACGTAAGTATCATATTCATTTTATCTGTGACTCTTGGACAAAATTGAAGACTTGAACTGATAAACATCCCAAGTCCACTTTTTTCGTATTTGCATTTTTTCTGTTCGTTGGTATCTATGTTCCAAGGGCTATCCACTAGCATAAATATTACATCCTAATCCCATCACAGAAACACTTTTTTAATACAAAATAATTTCCGCTGAATAGGATAACATACGAAGACCTTGGACTGTTTTGCGTTCCTCCTGATAAATATACTACGGTGGACTTGGGATGTTTTTCAATTCAGGTCTTCAACTGAGGATTATACTAACTCGGGATAAAATTGATTTCAGCTCATGGTCCTTTGTCACATAGCTTGTACAGTGTAAGTCTTAGTGAAAGGAAACTTAAAATTTACCAGAAAAACAATAATGTATGAAAAAAATAATAAAATGTACTGTAAAGTCAGTTCACATACCTACATCTTAATTTAAATTAGAAGCGGGTAATAGGTTTGTTATTTGTTTATTATCATTTATCAAGTTCTAAAGACAGAAAAATTCTATACATTTTGTTTAATTTGTAGTTTTTTACTGACAAAAAAACATAGTTGCACGTCTTGCAAATTAGATCAAAAAACACTGAACTGCTGAACAAGACTATATTATTCGTAAAAAATAAATTACATGTAACGTTTCGACCTTCTAGCAAAGATCCTCATCAGACATACACTGAGTCTGTACAAAAAATT
>JAGDQP010047541.1:0-14998 GCA_022664845.1 Lepisma saccharinum
CATGTATGTTTATTAATAATTAAACGTTAATGATTCAATTCATGTGCAAATTGTGCAATTGTCCGCATCAAAATGGAATACATTTCCTAGTTACTACTCTGTTCGAGTTAAGTTATAAAAGTCAATTTTCGCGCAAAATTAATGCATAAAAGACAATTATACGTTTTCCATTCTACATATTACCTTTCATGTTCAGTGAAGGTTCCCCTCAAATCAAATTTTGTCAAAGGAACAATCATAATTATAAAATTAATTAATGTAATTTAAAAAAAGGGGGAATATCGTTGGGTATCTATCTCTACCTATAGAATTGCGGGCTTGAACTCGTCTCTTTTTATATTTTGCTCATTTTTAAATCTTATTTGTCTACAGATATCATTCTCGCTTTGAATGAGAGAGGTCCTAGGTTCATATCCCGGATAGACTCCATATTTCTCCCGAGGGGCCGTAACTTCGCTTTGTAAAACGTTGGCTTCGCATTCCAAAGGTCGTGGGTTCACGTCTATTGGCCTTTCATCTTGACTGAAATTTTCCCTGATTTTTCTCGATCGCATCAGATAAACACTTGGATAGTACCTAGAACAAAGCCTGGGTCGATTCTTTCACAAATCCTTCTTTTCGTTGTCGTTGTTGTTGCACGTGTTAATATCCTAACCAGAATATGCTTCTGAGTTGGATTAGGCGTTTTTTAAATAAATGAATAAACGTCGGTTAAAAAATCAATTAGCAAATAAGGATTATTTTGTGAAAATACCCTTTGAAAATGAATAATGCTGGGTCATTCTACATAAAATGACCAAAAATGAAATGAATCCATTTGTGTGAACCACAGAACGGTTGGACCACTTCCAACATTTATGGTAAACGATATACTTTTTCGCTACAGAATTCTTGAACATCCTGTACTTTCGTAAAACAGAAATCACAAAGCAAAACAAATTAGAATAAATTTATAAACGAGGAATAATTGATTATCATATTAATTACACTTCTTGGAACTTCTTGAAATTGTATTAATTTATACAGTGAATGTTTATTTAAATTTTCCCCAACTATTATGATTCCTTTGGTTTAGACGTAACGTTCTTGTGAAACAACAAATCAGAGCGCTGAGATGGGGAACAGAACTTAAGAAACATTTCTGAAACTTTTGCAAAAGTAAATTTCAGGGAACAGCTTTCGCCCCTTTCAACTCTCTCTCTCTCTCTCTCTCTCTCTCTCTCACACACACACACACACACACACTCTCTCTCTCAATGTTTTGAATCGAATTCAGAAACTTTTGTAATCTGAAACGAAATGGCAAAAGTATTTTGAAGATATTTGGTGTTGACTGCAAATTTTTTTTTTTTTTAGTAGCATTGCTATTTTGGTTTGGTATTTTTGGCTGGCTGGCTGACTACTAACATATGTAACTCCGCTACCAAAGCCCTATTGTTAGAAATAGTCTCATTTATATCGTTCTGACAATATAATAGGAGAAAGTTCAGAAACTTCCAATACACAAATAATAGAATGGAATTGAGGTCAAGTGATTTGTTGTTTTAATAGAAGATCATCTCACAATGTTTTTAGTAGCAGAAAAATTTGCAATAACGAGAGAATTTCTTGCCATTTGTTTCTTAGCAAAGCAATTGTTTTCATTAACTGCTGCGATTATAAACGATAAACATATCATACTTAAAATTTTCAAAGAAATAATCATGGTATAATAAGTCCATCGTGGTTAGATATTGTACGCAATTTGAATTCAATTTTATTTATGGAAGGAAAGGGTTCGGGAAGGTGTTGGCCAGGGCCTATGTTGAAGGTCCCATCCCGGCATTTTCCTGGTGTGGCTGAGGAAAAATTCTGTAAAAACCTTAGCCAGAATGATCGGCCTCTGGGATCGAACCCAGGACCAACCGAAAGCTACGCCAACGCTCTACCACTGAGCTACGGCGGTTCGGTGGATAGATACGCCATGAGGAAAATTCGGCAAGCCTCCGGTGGACCGCCTTCATGGTTGGTGGGTCATCGGAGGCCCGCCGAGTTTTCCATGGGGTAGCGTATTGTATTACAGATTACGATCAGGACGCGCAGTTTCTGAAATTAAACTATATAGAAACAAGTGAGGCGGAGCTCAGTTGAAGGACTGTTCACATATGCTACCGCCAGGATTCAGCAGCGAGCATCCCATTTGGATGGTCAATGTTCCGTTGGAAAAATTACAAGACCTTTCGAACGACACCTCAACCACATTTCTAGCCCTAGTAGTTTCTAAGTTATAAACTGCCCTATCTCCGGAACCACCCCTGCAATGTGTATGATCTAACGGGTTTAACTTATCTCAACGAGACCTTTCGAACGACACATCAACCATCTTCCTAGCCCTTTTGGTTTCTGAGTTGAACGTTGTGCTGAAGTCTAATAAAAGATTATATTCTCCGAGTGCAATGAAGAAAACTGTATCTGTGATAGACTTAGGTTTGCATTATCTTCAAATGCAAAGAAATCACGAAATATAGGAAAATGTTTCTACAAAGCGCCCATTAAGATTGGGATCCCATTTACTACTTCAACTGATGCATTAATAAATAGACCCACTAAAATATATATAATTATCCATTCAATTGATTTTTTACAAAAAAAAAACAATGCCAATTTAACTTTTTTTTAAATTTAGCCAGATAAACCCCTTCCAAATTCCATGTTTGCTGAATTTCACTACATTGCTGATATAATCTGTTCACACTAGCTTGAAGTCCGGACCTCCCATTCACACCAGCTAAACAGATTCTGATACTTGAGGCTGTCACCCCTACGTCTGCTATTTCGTTGCCGAGTGACGAGTCTCTCTGGATCAACCTACTATGTATGTACTGGATATACGGGTTCTCTGTTTGACTGTCACTTTACCGCACTTGCTCACTATCTAGGGCCTTTTTTGAATATGTTTTCGTATGATATGTACACCTCCTGTCAAGTGTCAGTTTACAATAGGCCTTAACCTGTTATGTGTAAATTCTTTACTATGTATGTTCCTATGGACTCCATTAGAGGATTTCTGTACGAGATTATCAGTTTCCTTTTACGCTCTAGTTTCAGATCAATTTGTTTCCTTCATTGGTCCTAGAATTTATATTTTTTTCAATTATTTCCCTTAGTTTTTGAATGTTTTAATTTTGAGGTCATCCTTTCGCTTCTGTCTCAGCTCTCTGTCCCTTGACCCTTGGTACAATAATTGTGGCTTCCTCATTTTCCTTTTTAGTATTGAGCTTGGCTTATTGCTCTGTTGGTTTCTTTGATGGTGTCCAGCTTCTGTCCATATTTTCTTCACTTGTCTTTTCTCTTTTGTGTATGCTCATAGGTTTTCGTCAACGAAACGGTTGTTTTCATGTTTATCAGTGACAGTTTTTTTCTTTTCTGCTTATGTGTTCTGGCATACTGTTGAGACCATTCTACTTTGTTGGGTACTTTCATGGTTAAATCTTGTACATTGTAGTTGTTTTCTGGGAAGGCTGCTTGTGTTATGTACTGTTTCAAGTTCTTCGGACTCTTGTTCTTTTATTTGTTTTCGCTCTTTTGTTTCCCTGCTCTATTGGTTGTTTGCTATTTGTAATTTTAATTCAATGTCAATGAAAATATATTCGTAATATGTCCTTATGTAATATGTCTCGTGTGCTTTGTATTTTGTTCTGTAATTATAATTTTTAGACTTTTGTAAAATGTTATAAGTGTGTTTAGAAAATTTTAGTGTTCTGTACGTAATTGTTAATTTTTAGTTTTTGTTCTAACTTTATAAGTGTATTTAGAAAACTTTAGTGTTTTGTACTGTAACTGTTGATTTTTAGATTTTTTAAAAGATTCTTTCTTCTTGAAACCCTTATAGTACTTATGAAATTTTAGTGTTTGTAATTGTTAAAATGGTAACATTGTAACTGTCATCACGAAACTGCAATTAAATGTGCCAACAAAAATAGAATCCAAAAATGGCTGAAGCTAGGATTCTTTTTAAATCTGCATAAAAACTGTAAGCGAAATGCAATAGCAATATTGCAAATAAATTGAATTGAATTTAATAAGTTATATGATATTAGCGGTGGATCTTGTGGCATTCCTACCCAAAAGTTCTGGTGATTTGTTCAGCTCAACTAAAATGGCTAGTGACTCGGCGAACTTGGCTGGTGCTTTGGTGAGCAGAAACAAATCAAGTCAGGTTTCTGGAGTCCCATTAACAAGGGAAGCATCCGAGAGGGCACTCGTAAATGAAAAATGCATGCAGTGTATCTTATAGAGTACTTAATGTAACGTAAATATCAGTAAAGAAACCCTTGCGTTTTGCAGAAAGAAAGAAGTTATACGCTTTGAAAAAGTGAGAGTAGAACACAATTTTCTGCCTGAACTCCAAACAATAACGATATTTTTACTCGAAATATTTTCAACGCTTCACACAATGCACTTACATATTGTCGAGCTGGCGAAGGTGGGTTATGCAAAGCCAGGTTATATTACTATCTTTCTATACACGGAATGCACATCGCGTTTCAAAACAAAAAATATTGCTTCCTGTCTGATACCTTTATAACATTTCTTACACTTCGCGATCATAAAAATCATTAAGGTTCATCCAAATAACGCCACCTTAGGAGCATATCTGATGTTGCTAGTAAACCATGCTAGTTAGAATTCTAAAACTGTTTGTGTGAAAACGTGCTTAAGTCCCATACGTACCAGCGGAGTTATATAAAGATCAGGGTGGGAAAAATCCTCTACAAGTATTTTATATAAAGATCCTGTACAACTTTTATGTGAAGTTATATAGAAGTTATACAATGAGGGCAAGAAAAAAATAAGAAAAAATCGTTACATGGTGGCGTTATTAGGAACCCATGCTCCTAATAACGCCACCATCTTAGTTGAATGGAAACTTGTCCACGTACTTTGCATTAACCTTGTAAACTAATGTTTCCTTTGTAAATTAGAGCGACAAAGACTAAAACAATACACGGGCACTTTGGTGACTACAAACAGGCCTATATATACTACATATTCAGTGTGAATTTCATGCAGTTAGTGAAAAAATTTTACAAAACAATAACTCTCGCTATAAGAGAAATTAAGAAACGCTTTCTTATTTAACCTACGAAATACAAAAATTGATATAAATGTGAAAATTAAAAAGGTAAAAAGTGTGATAAAAATGTGAAAAGGTATACAGTGTACTGTTATTAAGTTATTCGCTGTGGCGTTATTGGAGTAAACCACAGACAATCATATTACCACTTTATTTTCTTACATATTACAAAACTTTTGGTAGTTTCTTGTGCCTGTGGAACAACAAGACATTCGACTCTTTTGATATAGGTAAGACTTTCAGCGATTATCACTCACAATCGATGCGAAATTCAAGGAAGTGTACCCACCTGATTTAACAACGACCTTCTTTGTCGAGCCCACAGCACCAAGTGTGGGTCACGGTAGCTCTCCTATAATTACTAGCACAGTTATTTTCTGGAAATCCTGCTAGAGGGCATCTGCCTACATATTCGTACTTCTGAATTCCTGCCATCTGGTCTCATTTTCAAAATACCGGGCGGGGGTGGCGTTAAAGGGCTTAGTGGCGTTATATGGCTGAATACCTTATTGTTTGGACCTCAGGCAATAAATTGTGTTCTACTCTCACTTTTTCAAGGCGTATAATTTCTTCCATTCTGCAAAAAGTAAGGGTTTACGTTACATTAGTTACTCCATAAAATGCACTGCATACATTTCTCTTTTGTGAGCACCTATTCGGATACCTCGCTTGTATTCCTTTCCTGACTTGTAGTGCAGGGCAAGGTGTCGTTTGTATAACAGTTTGCGCAGTGCTCTGAAGTGTTCTTCCATGTCACTTCTCAAGCTATAATCTGGCCAAGAGGGACCATCTTTGCTCCTGGTGGCTTGCTGGGGCGTCGCGAGGGAGTCGACATCGCTATTTCGCTTCTCTAGTATGTCCAATTTGTATTAAAAGCACAGAGTTTATTTACATTATCGCTTCATAAACAAGGTTTGGTTTTGCACATAGAAGTTCAATTATATAGAACCAGCGTTTGCAGTAATAAAAATGGTTTGAAGAATTCAACATTTTTTAAATTGTTTTACAACAACTGTAACCTTGAACTCGTTGCCCCAGGGTAATAGGACCACAACCTTCTGCCAGCGCTTCTAGTATTATTATCGTTTACAATCTCGATGATAAATGAAATACAAGTTGGTCGTAAATGTTAGTCAGTGAAAATCCTTTCGAGGTTATTCCCAAACGAAAAAATCCTGGGCTAAAGCCTGGTGAAGACCACTGGTCTAGACGGTTTGATTTAGAAAGTCCTTTCACTCTTTCTGACTGCTTACTGAATACACAACTCCCTTATTTTGATTGATAATAATAACAATAGAGGGCACGGTGGCTTAGTTGGTAGAGCGCTCACCTCTTGTGCTAGGGGTCATCGGATCGATCCCTGCACATGCCATGTGAGCTTTGTGGTGGACAAACACCGTGTGCGTGGGTTTTCTCGGGGTGCTCCGTTTCCTCCCACTTTCTTCATTCCACCAATTCATCCCATCATCATCCATACGGCCTGAGCCATAGTTGTCTAAAGGCCTTCAAATAAATTCAATAATAACAATAGTAAAATAATTCGTCGTAAATTCAAATGTTAATACTTAATGTATTACTGAGTAAAGGTATTTTGTGTTCTTGACCTATCTTATAAATCGCATAGGTAGTTAACCTATATACCCACAGTCCATGTGAACAAAAAGGAAACTGACCTACATCCAAGAGTAAAATAAATGGTGCGAGGACTCCCTTTCAAAGACTCAATTCAACGGTTAAATGGAAGACGGCGATTTTAAGTACGTTCATTGGTTGACGAGCAACCGACACTATTCTGCAACTTTGAAGAAGAAAAAAATGAGACAGGGAAATGTTTCTTTATCGCGCTTTTTTTTTCGCCTTTCCTTGACGAAGAGAAAGCCATTATAAGGTTTCTGACAGACAATTCTTCACTGGTGTCCCAGGTGCCATTGAGATCGGAGTTAAGTCACTTGAGAGTAGTGATGGATCGCTGCTTTGTAATTCGTCGCTAACTTTCAGGGTTTCCATCTTTCGTAAGTCAAAGCACTTAACAGGAAGAAAAAAAAAGATATAAAAGAGGTAGCTTACAAAGAGAATGAAAAGTGGAACACAAGATAAAAGGCTCGTTGACTTGAGTAATGGCCGGGTATGACAAGATAATAAAAGGCATGATACGAGTTAAAAGATTTCTTTTCTCATTCGCGAAAGGAAAAAAAATGATCTTTAAAGAAATTAAATAGAGAAGAATTACTTACGTAATCAACAACGTCAGATGCACAACCCTCATTTTTTAATCTCATACAAGTTCTTTCAAACATTTATATCTGGGTGTCCACGATTCAATCACTAAAAGACTAAGCTAGAAGTCGACAATAATTATTTGCATGAGTGGTGCACACAAAAATTATTTGCATGCGCCTAGTAATACGCCAATCCCGATTCGGTGATATGAGTAAAATCTACAAGTGTAAAGGATCTCAGTAACACGACTAAAAACTGAAAAAAAAAATCTGTAAGTGTAAAGAGTCTCAGTAACATGAGTAAAAACTTGAAATATCTGCAAGTTTAAAGGACCTCAGTAATAAATGTAAAGGGTCTCAGTAATAAGAGTACAAGCTGAAAAGAATTGCAAGTGTGAAGGGTCTCAGAAATGCGAGTAAATCTAAAAAAAATCTGCAAGTGTAAAGGGTCTCAGTAATACAAGTAAAAACTGAAAAGTACTGCAAGTGAAGGTCTCAGTAATACGAGTAAACGCTTCCAGTTACATAGAGTCTCTGGTGAAATGAATAAAAAAAATGAACGGTGTAAAGAGTCCTCAGCGACACGAATAAAGACTGACGTGTAAAATTCACGTCCCAAAAGTGAACTGGTAGATAGGATCGTATAAAATTATCTCTAGGCCTGCAAGTGCACAACTTCGTGAGGTATTGCTGAAATCTGGAAAAATGATGACCTACGTCGTCTGAATTACCGGCAACTGCCTCTACAGTGCCACTGGATCTCCATATGAGGTCCCATTAATGGTCGACTGGGTTCATGAAGAGCAAAGTTTGTGACCTAACTCTTCATTAGAACTACTCGAAAGTATTTTTAAGAACTTGGTTCCGATGACACGGTGCATTTTTCTGCTGAAACATTCCATCGTTGTGGAGATCATGAGGTCTATCAAGGGTTGGTCGTTAAGCAGTGCAACGTAGTTGTCATCAGCAGATGGTATATTTAAGAGGACCCACGTCACTGTAAAATATCGCACATCAGTATAGAACCACCACCAAACTGAACGGTGTCTTGTTGACAACTGTGTTCCATGGCCACAGGGGTCTGCACCACATCAAAACTCTATTTTGAGCCCGAAATCGCTAGCATTCGTAGGATCACGCCACATTTTGCCAGCTGTCAGAGATCCAATTATCGGCCTCATGAGGCCAGTGAGGTGCTATGTCCAGGGCCGGATTTACCACTAGGTCCGGGCCTAGGGGCGAAACTTTCACAAGGGCGCACTTTACAAGAAAAAATTAGAAATCACTATTCAAAAGGGAGTCAAGAAACATTTTCGACAAAAAATATTAAGAACCATGTAGGGGGAGCGCCAAACACCATCACCTTTGACCCGGGCGACCCCTTTGTTCATAACTGACTTTATAATGTCTAGGTTAGAAGGGGAAAAGGATGGAAGGTGTGACGGGGGAAGGATCGGGGCGCTGATACCCACATAGCAAAATGACGTCCCAGGGATATCTGACGGATCTCCTGGCAGGATATCGGGACGTCCGTAGGACGTCCTGTTTACATCCATGGGACGTATAGTTATAATTAATCCTTCGTATAACTATACGGGACATCCAGGGGACCTCTATACGGGATGAACTGTTTGTATTGCCCACAGAGTTATCCCACGGACGTCCTTAGGACATCGCTATGGGAGCAGGACCATTCTGACGGTAATGGGATCTAAATGGGACGTCCCAGGGACGTACTCTGCTATGTGGGTAGTCATAGGCCTAAGGCGCCTACTGGCATAAATCCGGTCCTGGGTGTGTCCACTACCGTAGTATTGACAAATGCCTTCTGCGGGGGGATTGTTTCCATATACCATTGAAGCTAAAGAACACTGTGCTGAGCTGTTTTATATAAGCCTAGTACCTCCTGCATTTGAGGACTTCGCTTGTCGTCGGCTTCTGTCGGAGTACAAAATAAATACGCATCAAGAGATCAAGAGAGTCGGACTATTGTTCTCAACCCAATGCGTGGTTCAAATAGGTACTCAGTCCTGCAGAGGCCGCCACGGTGTCCTCAACTTTAACTGCTGCCATCTAGTGGAATATATGGTCATTAGTTATAAAGAGCAAACAGCCAGTAACTTGCTTCCAGAGTTGCAAACTAATCACAGAGAATCTTTTTCTTTCACCATGTTTCGTTTTATCGTGTTTTTTTAAAAAAAAACAATTTTGGTTGCATGAAGCATTCATTGAAAAGTAGGATACTATTACCGTAAGTTTACTTTGTGGTCGTAACTACAGATGCTGATGAAAATGTGTGGACATTCCAATTGTTCTAATTGTTTTAATATCCGAATTGACGACGAAGCAAGAGTTAAATAAAGCATGGTGAGAAAGAGTTAAAAAGGGTCAACTCTAGCTCTGAACGGGGTACGAAGAGCTTTGATCATACCATGAAATTAACTTTAGTTTCCATTTGTTGGTTGTGGGTTTAAATCACTCTTTACTGACAAAGGGAACCCAGCGGCAGGAAATGTGTGATGGCACTTTGCTTAATCGAATTATCTTAATGAATTTTGTACAAAATCCATTTGCTAGAAAAAAACAAAACCTCACTCTCAGTCATTTCGGATTTAATGGGGGATCCAATTTAGTGCTGTACTTTATTGCGTTACTTCGAGTAATCTTGATGACAATTGGTATATCATCTGGTGCAACGTAACTTGAATAAATGTTGAGATCAGTGGCATAGAAGTTAATGAAGAACGGATCAAAGGAATGGAGTCACGCATAGAAATAAGTACTATGCAATCTATAAAATATGTGTGGAGTATTTAACCTTAACCGTATTGATACACGGAGTTTATATTCGCAGTGGTGTGACGTATTCTTAAGCAAAGATGTTTCTCTACATGAGTGGTATAAGTGCCATAGAAATGATATATTTGAAAGGGCACAAGCATATTGCATTAACATGTAACTTGGTGTTGAAAAGTAGAAAAAATACAGTAGATTGCGGTTCATGGCTTTAGGGAGCGTACCCCTGAGACATACACTGATTACACAAACCTTAATTGTAAAAAGAAAAATACCTTATGTAAGAATATAAAGGTAGACTTATTTTATGCCTGCATTGTAAAAAGTAGACTTTTGATACATAAACTCTGTGATTTTTTTAAAAAAATATCTATATAAACAGTGGACAAAGTATGTACAAGTAGTGTCGAGAGCATACTCGTATCATGTCTTGTTGAAAGGGAGTTTTGCGTATTTGATAAGTACTTTGTTTTTCAAATCAATTTTGTCATATACTTCTTGTAAAAATTTATCCACAATATGTTTGGATACATACCGCTTACTCCCTAGGCCATCAAACTTATATAGCGATAGTGTAATAGATTTAGTGTCTCCTCAGCAGTTCAGTTGGTTACTAAATTAGGCGTCAGTAAGACGACTCAGGTCCCTTAGCAACAAAATAAGATGTTCCCCTTAAGAACAAGGTAACGATAAAAGTTAACAAACAACCTTTACATGAATATATCCTGTTCGGGGAACAGATTATGTCATTGAAAAAAAAACAGTACAAATTCTGTTTTTATCAGAGCTGAAATCAGATCAGTTTTGGAGATCCGGCCTGACCTGGTCCGAAATTTTACTCGATTGATCCGGTTTTGGACTGACTAACTCGGTGACCCGGTTTTAACCAGATGATCAGACTGATTCTGGGTTCCATGAACCTGACGATTCGGCACATTTGGACGTTGTATTTTTCGTGCTCTGGGGGTTAAAACACCCGGTCCTGGCCAAGCATGAGAAAAGTACTGTTTTTTTTTAAAAGCAACAGGATATACTAAGGAGAAAATAAGAACTCAGCTTTGCCCTCTGGGATACCAAGTCGAAATCGGGTCACTGGATCAGGTAGATCCCAAGCATAGACCCGGTCCAAACATAGACCTGTTTCATCTCTCATTTCTATAATTCACGTCAGTTCCCTCAACAGAACACAATTAAACAACATTGCTTCCTAAATCTAGGGACATTCCTCCAAAATTCGGTCTGTAGTAACTCACAGGAACTAGTAGGGATAAGAAATTGGTTGAGGTGTCGTTAGTAGTAAGATCTCGGCGAAACTAGCTCGAACCCGTATAGATGATACATATTGCAGGGGCGGTGCCAAGATAGCGGGGGTTTATTTATATCTTTGGAACTACAAGGGATAGGAAGGCGGTTGACACATTGCGTGGGTAGCTCCGGAGATTGGAGAAGAAGATTATAACTTAACTGCTAAAGCTAGGAAAGTGGTTGAGGTGTTGTTGGAAAGGTCTCGCCGTAATTTTTCCAACGGAGACATTGATCAGATAAATAGGATGCTCACTGCTGAAGCCTGGCAGTAACTTATATGCATAGTCCCCGGACTGCACTCCGCCTCACTTGCTTTTATGTTGTATACAACAGAATCCTTGTTTCTTCTAAAAAAATAAGTACACTTTCATATATCAGTATATGTAGTACTATAAAGTAACCATAGCTGCTAACTGGACTGAAAACACCGTATCTCAAGACTACAATAGAATCTCAACTAAAGCCCAAAACTATGAGGCTCGCTATCTGGATAATTAACCTAGAAATTGGCAACAGTCAAACGGGCACAAAAGTCAAACTGTCACATTCCCAAAATACAGCGTTAATTGAAATCACCAAGAACAAAAAAACCACATACGCTTCACTAAAAGCGACGCATTCCTTATATAAAAATACATGCTGCTGTACGCAACCGTCTCTTCCACTCTATGCGTAAATTCGAGCCTCCTTACGGGCAATTACCTCGTCTGTGAGAGCAACGTTATAGAATGCTGGACGTTTCAGTTGCTCTGATGTCCTTACTATGACTGCAGATAGGGATGTTACATACTGAATCAAAGGGGTGAAACATAAATATGTACACTTCGAATGGACTAAACCAATAAAGCCAGTTTCTGCAATTTGCAATTGTACGTATGTCAGAAAAAGTAAAGCCAAGAATGAGATTTGTCCTAATATCTAGGCTACTCCGCAACGTAGTAACAATATGCGGGCTGCTTGCCAAACAGGCGCATTTCTGTGAAGAGTGAGGGAAACATATCCACAGAATTTTCTTCACTCACTACCCTAGTGTTTGTTTGTGTGTGTGTGACAGAGAGAGAGAGAGAGAGTTGGGGGGAGAGAGAACAAAAGAAAGAGAAGCATGAAAGGAGACAAAGCAAAAGAAGAGGAAGAAATGGATAGACAGAGAAACGAGGGAGAGACAACTGAAAGTAGTCTTGTTCTTTGTGGTTATATGTATCTGTGCCATGCATTCTTTATTCTCCAAATAGCTTCTTTTCAAATATGATCCGAACCATTTACAAGGATCTGGAAAATTAGCCTATGAGGCTTGCTTATCACATTACACCGTGCTTTTACAATTATAGTGCTTATCTAAATAACTTCTTTCCTAATTTATAGTTTTGAGTAAACTTTATATGTATCCTTACATTATATTATTATTATTAACCAGATACAGCACCTTCGGCGATTGGCGGATTTATCATTACCATGACCCAGTGTTATCAGATTGCCATCGTAATATTTCCCTCAAGATACTGAAAAATTTCCCGGGTTCTAAGCTTTCTTTAAATGTTAATGGATTTTTTAAAATGTGTCAAAAGATGCAACAAAATTTTCCGATTTTTAATTCATTTCATTTTCACTTTTCTTTTGGGGCTTTTTCCTCGTCTTCCGGCAAGTTTTCCTCCACCTGACAATATTGCCATTACCAGCCCCTTAACACAAACTTCAACCTAGATCAAACTTATGTTGTCTTAATAGTCCTTGTGCCAGACAAGGTAGCCATCCAAGATAGCGGCCATTCAAAATGGCGGCCGAAGCTATTAAAATCAACATATCTCGGCTACGAGTTATCCAATTTCGATCATTCCTTTTTCAATGAAAGATATGTTTATTGGCTACATTTATGTTTATTAGCAATATTTTCGTAAATCTAATAGTTTTTCAGGTAAATGTAAAAAAGTTTCATTTTAGACTAAAATATTTTCTTATTTAATATTTAAATATTTAACTTGAAACGACTGGTTTTATATAAACCTATGTCCTTACACAAAATATAGCGTGTAACTTAGGCTTTAATTTAAAATAAAGATCAATTAAATCCGACAAGTATAACCAGAGATAAGGACAATTGTTTGATAATTTCTGCAGTACGAGTTAGCATTATGGAGCCACTAATGCGTGTAGAAGCTACATGATGATTTGGTATAAAACAGGGGCACCAGATGAAACTTTCAGCACTTGTACACTGGCACGTATATTGCACGAAAATACGTGATAGACATCCCAAAAATGTAGCTATCCAAGGTGGCGGCCATTCAAAATGGTGGCTATCGCCAATTTTCAATGGTACATATATCAGCATCGCATATCTCGTCTCTAAGCTATTCGATTTCGATGGTTCCTTTTTAAATTAAAGATAATTTCTTTGAGTTCAATGAACAATATCTTCATAAATCTATTTTTTTTTCAGTTAAAAATAAAAATGTGAATTTTAACCGAAATCATTTTTATTAATTTTTTGACTGAGGCAGATTTTAGGTTTAGGCGAAAATTTCTTTTCAAGAAAGGAGGAAAAACAAAATTTTACGCATAATATTTCCTTATTTAAATTTCCATAATATTTTCTAAAAAATGTTAGAAAACTACTATTTTTAGATAAATAAATGCTTTTGCAAAAGACACTGCATTTATTTGAAGAAAAGAGTATTAATCCGCTAATTAACAGCCTGAACCAGAGCAATTACTGCGTATTTCTGTAACAACTGCAACGCAGGATGGCAAGTACAACAGTTTCTGGTGCAAATGCTCAGGCGATCAAATTTTTGTATAGCTTTCCTTCGCTGTCCTTTCTCCATTCATACTCTTCAGCCTCTGGTATACTTAAGAGTATTATCCAAGTCTTCGTATCTAAATCCCTATCTGGAAGTTTGCGCGTTCCAATATATCCTTGCATGATGGTAGTTAGCAGCAATCGACTTCACCCGCCTTTGGATGTAAATAATTTCATCGCAGCTCATTGGCACTTCCAATATATATTTTCTTGGAATACATGTCACAAGTAAATTTCCAAGTGTCTTGAATAACTCATCTGGAACAGTGCACTCGATTCCTATGCTTCTAAATGTTGTGACATTATTTTGTGCTGTTCCAGTAAACCTTTTAATCATTCTTTGTCCTGGAAATGCATTTACACTGTCACAGTCTGACCTGAATGGAATCTTATTACAGCTGGTGCCATTTCTAAATAAATTTCTGAGACACTTTGGCCAATATAAAGTACTTTCAGTTAGTTTCTAACGCCTAGTCAGAATGCATTTACTTGCTTTAACCTGTTTGTAGAGTACAACAGAAAACCAAACTTTTTATTAGTAGTGATTTCTAAGGTCCAGATTATCGGATATTATTGCCCTTTTCCTCAAATAAAAGTATATATTAAAAGAAGCGTCTTTTGAATTTAATTTTAAGACCTTAGGCAACTTTCGGTCAGACAGGATGGATGATGAGATGAATTGGTAGAATAAAGAAACTGGGAGGAAACGAAAAAAAAACGAGAAAAGTCACGCATACGGTGTTAATCCACCACAAAGTCCATATA
>JAGDQP010047542.1:0-14998 GCA_022664845.1 Lepisma saccharinum
CAAATCTATGTCTATTTGTTGCATAAACAATTCTCTACCGTTCAACGAATCTGCATCACGTGGGTCAATAATACTCCTCGATATGTTAGAAAAATTACTGCTAGAGTATCCATCTTTAACTCGTTAAAATTATTTAAATAACAGGCAAGACACTTATATATTTATATATATAATATATGCTACTTAGTTGTGTTAGCTCCTGCTATATGTCTCATATAGTAGGAGCAATACAATGAAAATAATAAATAGCATGCGTTACCCAGACTACCCCGATAATATCTACCTCTTAAAATATAAAGATAAATAGATAGATAGATTAATATCAAACATATGTAGTAAGTATGGTCCACATTGGAGCAACTATTTTTTTGTAACAATAAAACACACTACACATGCTTAAATGTTACCTTCAGGATTTTGCTCTGTACACCAAAAACACAGTTGAATCTGTAGAATGTACATCATGACTATGACTATGGAACTTTTAGCCCGTGGGCATAGATATCTTGTGTTATTTTATGTAAATACGTCGCAGCGTAACTTGTGAAAGTACTATTTAGAATACTTTTTGATTAAAAATATTTATATTATCTGATAGTTTATTCTCTAAAAGTGTAACGTAATTTACGAGGAAAATGAAACATTGAAACTTCGAACTTACAAATAATTCAAAATAATTTGTGCCAGCAGGGGCTAAACAGAGACACTTTGCTTGTCACTACATCTGCATATCATTAGAGCAGATTTTGAACGATTCAGTAGGAATGGTTAACCTACAATAACCGATGTCAATACTAAGTAAGTAATAAGATGTGGGAGTCTCAGTTTTGTATTGAACTCTAGCAGCGAAGACAACAATTTATTTTAAAGATTCTTATTTATATCTCTAATTTCACTTGACTAAGGATTTTTAAAACCTTAAGATCTTAGTTTAAATAAATGAATCAATTAAAACCACGTAAACTAAGTTCAATTTTTATGTAAAAAGATTTTTATTTCTTCCCGTAATACAGACCTTAAACTATTTCACCGAGCCAAATTAGTTACTTTCAGCTGGAGTAATTTAGTGGCATCTGAAGGAATCATTCTTAATTATTTTCAAGTTACGTGTCACGTAAAGCCAGAAAGAACTAAATGCTAGAAAGCCGGCCGGATGGCCGAGCGATCTACGGTGGTAGGCCATCGGCTGGAAAGTCCCGGGTTCGAATCCCGGCAGGGGCATGTGTGTGGATTTTAACAGCTAACGGCGAATCGTGACGGGCCGAAGTCCAAAGTTGCTACTCTAGCCCATATAAAAATAAAGTTTTTAAATGTTTGAAAAAAATATGTAAGATAGTACACTAAAAGATTACAGACGAATGATTACAATAATCCTAGTGATCCAATTTGTGAAGAAAGCATTGTTCCAAAAATGTAGTGCAATAATGTAATTACAAAACCTGCAGCTCAAAGATAATAGGAGAAGATGTTGCGAGTGCTGGTATATTGGCAAGTGTCGTGCGACGTCATATCATAAAAAGAGGATAATTTTATATTATGTATAACTAAATAAATATAGCAATGCTTTTCTAATGTTATATATTTCCGTGAATTGTGCAAGATGATACAAGCACGCCAATAACGAAACAATCCTGCCTAAGTAGTATCACGTGACACCGGTGACATTTTATATGCTAATGCCGAGCAACTCCACTATATTATCTTAAATGGAAGACAATCACATTTGTATCTCGTTGTAAAGGTGACAGTAAAATATACGTAAATATATAATAGAAAATTAACCTTAATTTAGCTCGAAATCAATCTTTGCTTTAGCTTACCTTCGTAGTGTAAATATCGAACATTTTATAACCTTGCGTACAAATGTTCTGTAGACAGTTAGAAATTTATAATGTTTTGTAAATCAAACAGGACAGTCAGTAGCATAAAATCGTAATCAAAATATAATAAATAAAAATCAATTAAAAATTAATATGTCTTAAAGTAGCTAACTTAAAGCTTAAATAATCACAAACCAGCACAAATGTTAATAAACCTCTCATATTGTCAATGCTCGAATAATATGGGAAAATATTTAAAGATCAAAAGGTTATGGATTGTAATATTGTACTCTTTCCGAACAGTGTATTAATTAGCCATTTCCTATGAATCTGAGTGCATAATGCTCTACATTGGATGCAGACAATGTTACAAAATAAAAAAAAATGTTGTGGAATCATTAAAGTATAAGAAAATAATAAAACACAGAATGATTCCGAAAATACGTAATGGTCGAATTCAAGGAAACAACATAAAACAATACAATTCGTAATTGAAGAAATTCTAGCGAGTGGCCGTATCTGAGTGTCAGAGTCTTGGCTTGGCTTTCGGTAAGTCATGGGTTTAATCCCAGCGACCAAATCTTTAGACTGAGATTTTCCCATGGTTTCTAAGCCAAACAAGGCAAATGTCAAGTTGGTACCTTCAACGTAGGCCCTGATTGGCACCTTCTAGCATTCTATCCACTCCCATATACCTCTCTGAGCTTAGATTCCTTCAGGGTATGATTTAAAAAATGAGGAATTCTGCAAAACCTAATTCTGCACAATATGGACGCCAATCTTGTAAATTATAAAGAAAACACACTGAACTTTAAACGTATTAAGGCTAAATATCACAAGTTTGCAACATTGGAGTGTCTCAAAATTAAATAACAAAATTGGGTAGAAAAATCGTGACTGGGCACTTTGTTCTATTAGGTATCGCACAGTATGAATTAATATTATGAAGTAAATATGAACATGAAACTGAAGAGACGACCGCGAAATCTGGAAACTACCCCACTACCCATTTTGTACCCAAATTGACATCTAATAATGATTTCAAGAAATGATGACTTGATCTCTCTCTTAAAATACGTTCCACCAATCTACCATTTACATTGCAAAAACTTAGCAACAAATCGAAATGATGACTATGATTATCACTGTATTGTAAAGATTCTTTAACTTGGTATCATTTTAACAGATTAACACTTCGTTTACAACGAAGTTACAAAGTTCAGAATATATTGAATATATTTGTTATTATTTCAGAGTGAACTATCTCCAAATCTATAGGTTTGTTCTATTAACAATATTAATATTACATTATCTTTCCTCCTGGAAAGTAAGAATAGAAACAATATTTTTTAAAAATGCGTTCACATTTTCATGAATCATGGACCTCCGTATTTCTCTTAAATTAACTCGTTTAACTTGGTTCACTATGGCTTTAAGACATCGCAATACAAATACAATAAACAGACTGTTAGCTAATTGTTATATTAATTCAAAACATAAAAGTACTCTTCTGATTGTTTTGATTTACAAACAAAACGTATTAGATATTGTATTATGAATATGTCATGCTGAATGTAGTTTTCCGAACTTGAGACCTACAAGATAAGTTTTTTTTATTACGGGCCAATCATTGAGATTACACACTCCGCAGACACGGCCACTAATCACACCAACGTTGCGTCTATCATGAAATGTGTGCATGGCTTTTAATTTAAGCACTCACAGAAGAGAAGAATGACTATCAATTTACTGATAATTTTCGTAAATATTGAATTGTAGGAATGTTGAGTGGGAAAAAACTTTTGTTTATCTTGCAAGTCACGAGATAAATTTAAGTCGCTGCTTTGTATATAAACTACAGTCACAAATACCATTTACTAGTATTTTCGGCAAGCGAAAGATTTGTTAATATTTGTAGCAATGTTTCGTGTTTTTCTTATTTGTGTTTCTGTGGGTTTCGCCATTGGTGAGTAGCTTTCCTTTATGAAAGAATGTGTAACTTGTTTGTCATACACTGAAGGTTTGAAATATAGATGATATATTATTATTGAACAGAAGATGTTATTCATTAGAATTATAGAACAAGAATATAAAGAAAAATTACATAAGCCTGAAAGAATGCACATTGTTAAATTGCAATTTATAGGACGTTGTTATTCTTAATATTCTTGAAATCATACATGCAACATGCTTTTAGTATTGGTTTACTGACACTAAAATTAGTTTGGTTCTTGTGATACAAATATTGATATTGTCACTGAGGTCGACACCCAAATCTGAATTCTTGCATCAGATATACGTATTTGGACTATAATCATGAATATTTTACGTTAGTGATTAATACCATTCTTCTTGTTCTTTCTCTCCGTCTTTTCCCACCTACATGGAGTCTACGTTTTTGATGAATCTTCTCCACAAAGCCTTGCCCTGAACTTCTTTCCCTGACAGCTTCTCCTCGAGAAACTTCTTAACTCTATCCATCCATTTTTCCCTCGGCCTTTCTCTAGCCCTCTCGCCCTCCTCTTCCATTGCAATCACTTCTATGACTATAGTCATTTTTCTCGTCATATACCCATATACCTATAGTCTTTTTTCTTGTGTCTAATTGGCGCTGCTGAAATGTGATTATGAAATGCATGTTAAAATGTACGAAGTTCCGCTTTCAGTTTTATTTTATTATTTTATTTCAAGCCTTTCATGGTTTGATATTTTTTTCCTTCCGCTATTTCGATATCCCAACTGATAAACTGTAGTATTAATAAGTACCACTGATTTTTCTAATAAGGAGAAATAGATTGAAATATCAGTTAAATGTTTTTTGATAATCTTTCTCAAATTATATCAGCGATAAATCGTAAATGTGTTTCGGCTACAGCATCATCGAAGCCACTCTAGTTCGCAAGGAATATATTCTATTTATCTTATCTAATTAGAACGTTCACCAATCTTGAAACTGTTATACAAAATAGAATACTGGTTATTAGAATGTCGCCGTGTTACTGAAGTGGGAAACCACAGAATAATTTCCACAACAATAACTTCAGAATTGTAAGTTTCGTAATCAAAATGGCAAATAAATGTTTTGAAAATATTTTTCGCTAAATAAATTCAAACGCAATCAATATAATACAGAGGAAATGAAATATCTAAAATTGTAACACAATAGTTAAGTAAGAAATCGTATTACACTTTCAAAATATTTATTTCTTTACCAGGGAGGAGCTTTAAATTAAATGTAAGGACAACTTTAAGCACGTATTAATATATTGTTATTTCACTATTTTTATTGAGCAATTTAGTTTGTATTATCCCTAACGCTGTCATGGTTATTATCGTGTTATATTACTTATTGATAACAATGCAGTTTAAACATTTTTGCTCCATTCTTAAGTATTGAACTTCAGGATGAAATATCCGGCTTCTTGAACTGAAAAAGTCCTAACGATAAACAAAATGTATTAAATGTACATTGAAAATTAATAATAAAATACAAAGTTAAAAATGTGTATATTTATCCTTATTTGTTATTTTTACATCGATTAGTTTCATTTATCACAGTAAACAAATGTAATATGTATTATAGAAATAGCTATATATAATTTAAAATCAATGGTAAAGTTATTACTTTGCTGAATACCGATATTAAAAAGGCTTTATTACAAAACTACTTGATAATAATTATTATAACCACTGCCGCGACAGACCGAAACGTCCTGCGCCTTCCACAACGCCACTTAAATATATTAATTTACCTATTAAACTACGCAATTTAAAATATTTTCTTAATTTATAGCTTATCCTAAAATGAAAAATGACCTTCCAAATAACAGAATAGTGGATGGTGAACCAGCACAAGCAGGAGAATTTCCATATCAGGTAAGCATTACTTTTATAAGTAAGAAATATAACATTCCGTACATTAGTACTGTTTGAATTTAATGTGTTCTTTACGTATACTTTAGCAAATATCTTGCAAAATAGAAATTTCTTTCATCTTGCTATCCCTAATTTCTTTTGTAGGAGAAAATATTGATCAGAATATCACAGTCAATTGTGAATTAATAATTAATGCAGCCTTAAAACAAATATGTTTTGGTTACTTTAATCTTTACTGTGAACTTTTGTGCTTTGTTGTTTTTTCTACAGAGATTACTGTTTTCGTTTATTGTTTTCTTATAATTTTTTGATATCGCCCTGCCCTAACCCATTACGTTGTAAACTATTTGTTATGCGGATATCTATTTTTTCTTTTGTATGTTCATGCCAGAACACTTCAACACTTTTCTACACGACGAGAAATAAATAACTATTCCTTTGTAAAGTTATGTTGTAACTTGAAGTAGAAGTCTGGAATGCTTGCTACGTAAATGTTCATATTCTCTCGCAGTTTCACTCTTCTAATTTAAGCTACACGTATTTTAATACTTTACAAGCAGCCTTGTTAATGACAATGTGAACTAAACTAATTTACCATCAGAGAGAAACTACAAAACAAGTACAATTCCAAAGCTCTATGACTCATTATAGTGTAGTTGCTTAGCGAAAAAATCGTGACAAACTGGATTAAAACAACATACAATAGTTTTCCTATACCTTCAGTACAATCAATTTGTAGTGACGTATCCGATTTTCGTTCAGCCATCTTGAAATATGCCACCATATTTATTTTCTTCAAGTTTTTTTTTTTTGACTTTTCAAAAGTCGCTAATTATCTCCCCCAATGGTTGAGTTTACAGCAAAAAGTGTTCGATTAAGTTTTATTTCCAATTAAATTTCCTTTAATTTCAGTACAATACCGGTGTATCTTTAATATTTTACGTGATAATATTTTAAAGTTAGATTTTGATAGATTATGATATTATCGTTAGCTTTTGTCGATGTTAACTAAATAGCTTCTCAGTGTTTTGGTGTATGATAACAACTATTTAAATCAAGAACTATGCAAAGTCTGCCGCTTGATCAACTCTAATCGCACAATAAAGAGAATTGAGCTTCATGCCGTCCGTTCTGGACGTAACCTGATGGAACTCACAGCTACGGTTCGGTCCTACTTCCGCGTTCTGTCAAGTACTGCAGTGGATATATTCAGCAAAACCCAATAAACAACAGGTATTACAGGTTCATATAGCAACCTATAAAATGTCAAGATTTTGAAAGCTTGAATCTAGAAAACAATTAAAACTAACAAAAGCGGTATTGCCTTCAAATGGTAGGTAATTTGATTATCAATAAAATGGATGCGAACACTTTCTTACTGTAAACTCTAGCATTACAGACATAATCAGTAATCTTTAAGGAAAAGTCGAAATTTTACAATAAAACAAAATTTTGAAAGCTTCAATCTCAAACTATGGAAGTTATAAAAGCGTTATTGGGCTCAAATTTTAAGGAATTTAATGGTATATGAGATATTTGAACACGTTTCGCTGTAAACTCAACCATTTTATTGGAGATAATCAGCGATTTTTGAAGAAAAGTCGAAAATTTACAAAATAATCAAATTTTGAGAACTTGTATCTCGAACGAAAACTATGAAAGCTACAAAAGCGATATTGGGCTCCACCTGTAGGGAATTTAATGGTAAATTAGATATTTGAACACTTTTTGCTGTAAACTCAACCATTAGGGGAGATAATCAGCGATTTTTGAAGAAAAGTGGATAATAATTGAAGAAAATAAGGTATAGTTGAGCTATGCAAAATCTGACGCTTTAATCCAGCATATGACGATTCGGGCTAATATTTGCTCTAAGCGACCACACTATTAGAAATTAAAGCATTTTGTAGTTTACTGCTCACAACTCGATATTCCAAGTCAAACTTAACCGACAATCGAACTCTGTTAAATAAACATGTATGAAACTCAAATTATTACAGTAACTATGAAATTGAATAGATTTGTTTTCCTGATTAATATGTTTCGATAACATCCCTCTAGAAAACACAAATGCAAGTTAGCTTCTGTTCCTGAATTTTTGGTAAAGCGCTGCGCTGTATTATCGAACCCTTATATTTCAGAAAATAAGATGTAGTTTAACATGTAGTTTCATATCTTAGAAGGTGTCCATATTGCCGATATATACATGGAAAGCGGACAAATATAGCTTCAACATTTGGTGCGTGTGTGACAGAAAAACAAGCGAACACCTCGAAACCGTCTTTAGTATTATCGGCATCAGGACTCGAAACTGCGCTGTCCATCTAGTAATTATTTTAACAATAGTTCTAACTACAGATGCATTTACGTTGAATCTTGAAGAACACTAAATACAATTCTTTTCCTATTAGCTGTTCTGCTACTGCTCATTATAACGAAGGTTTGCTGGTGTTTTTCTCTCATTCCGGCAGAAGCCGGGATCTTGACTAGAAAATACATTTTGGCGTTTATACCAGATTTTCAACACTGTCAACACAATAACCTAACAACTTAGCTTCCCACATCCGTTATTCTATGGTATATTTCATTAGAATAATGGATGTAAGGAGCCAAGATGCAATTTTTAAAACATATTTAACCTTCAATGAAATGTGTTTTACATATCGAGAAATATTCCTCTTCGTTCCCATTGTACGATGACAATTGGACTCTAACTTTGACCCTTATGTTTCAAAAATGACACCAAATTCAACGCATGTTTATACGAGCTACTTTCCTTATTTTGATGTCAGAATTCTCGTCTCGAATTAATGCTGTAATTGTTATCTTAAAACAGTTATATAATATCAGCATAATATAGGAAAGAAACTAAAATGTACTGAACTTATATATATATAATATAGGAACTTCGGTTTCCTCAATCCCTAAAATATATTTTTTACATTTTATAGCTATTTTGAAAGAGTTTTGGAACTTAAACAAAATATGTTGTCTCTAAATGTATTAAGAAATTATAATTTAATGCTGTGCTCCTACTTTTTAAATATTTTTCAAGTGTATACAATCTAAGCGCATGTACTCTGTTTCAGGTATCAATAAGATATAAAGGCATTCATAACTGCGCTGGATCAATACTTAATAAGTATTTCGTATTGTCTGCAGGCCACTGTGCAGGGTAAGTAAAATCAAACATATATTCGGAATTAACATTAACATATATCAACAAGGGTTTGGTAACATGGATGAAACCAGGTTTATCGTATAGTATTTTTGACGCTGAATTCAGATATGTATGTGAAAATGTTCAACCACATCACATATCAAGCTGCACTGTGAGCCAAGCAATAGATAAAAATAAACGTGCCTAGAAAAAATGCTGGAGCTGTGGAAATTGACAGCATGCTACAGTGAGTAATATACTATATTGTCTACCTTGGTGCGCTACCACTCACTCCGCCATATTGAAGAAAACGGCGCCGAAAACAGTTTTTTGTAAATATCTCGTTTGAAAAGCATTTTAGAGAAAAATGTCATATTACAAAAATTAATCTACTTAACATTCTCTGCAAAAAAGGTTATTCAAATTTTCCTCTATAATGAACCGTTTAGACGCTTGAAGTGCTTGAAATTAAGATTTTAGGTATATATTTACATAATTTTACCGGTAAACAATAAACCAATGAGCATACAACTATATAATTATATTTCCAAAGAAACAAATTAGATTAGCTACATACAATAAAATTATGAACCCTTCCGCAGACATACTGTTTTTACAATTGTCTTGATTGAAACTGAGGTCCGGAAGTTGGTATCCAAAAGCTTTACCGATCGCCAAATATTTTGCGTCTGAAATACAATTTAATGTACAAAAATGTATAATTTCGTAACTATAAAAGATATTGCCTTCAAACTTTACGCGTTTATAACATATACCTGAAGGTATACATATTTATAGCTATGATAAGGTATAAATATTTATAGGTGAACGCACGCCCTTACAACATATAAATAAAAGTAAAAGTTACAGAGAAAAAGTAATAGTTATCCTAACAAAAAGTCCTATGTGGTTGGTGTTTTTGTAGCTCATATTTGAAATCAGCGCCCTAAATTTAGTTAAAGATAGTGATTGTTAAAAATGTTTGTCCCGTGTAATTGTTCAAAAGTACTCTTGACAACAGAAATAGTAAAATACCTTGTAACCATGTACATGTATTTTAGAAAGAAAATTTAAAACTTTACAAATCGAAAAAGACGAATATTTTTAGAGGCGTAAGAATGAATACTTGCTAATTTTTTTGTAAATGTGGTATTTTATATGGAGATTCAGTATACTGCTATTTCTATCGTGAGAAAGTTATATTAGAAAAACAGCTAAGTACATGAAGGTAAGGCATTGCGTTGTTTACATGTATTTGAATCAACAGGGGATATTGTCGGCAATTGTAACTAAAATAGAGTATGCAAATTCAGAGAATATGACAATCAAATTTCATATACAAATTACTGAATATATCAATGAAGTTTCTAATCTCATAGCAAATATTTTACTAGTAGCAGATATGTTAGTCAAATTAGAATACGTAGTTTAGGTGTTAGCGTAAATCATCAATAAATATTCATGAAATAAACAATTATGTATCTTACTAGCGCTATACACTAATATTACTTTAGAGAAGTCAGAAAGGAAATAATATAATATGGAAATTGATTCCTTATTTATCGTAAGACGCATTTGTATTTATACACGCGTAAGCGTCCGTTCATCTACCATAAGGAATATACTTCCTAGTTTGAGAAAAATACAAATTACACTGACGGGTTTGCTATGTTCAGCAAGACTGTACTTTTATCTTAAAATGTAACTAAGTAAATTAAAAAGTAAGAGAAAACAATAACGTTAACATTAAAATAGTGACACTATATACAAGTATTTTCAGCTTTGAAAACATGAAAACTCTATTTTGTACTGTTGGTATGAAAATACGAAAGGAATAGTGTTCCATTCAGTAATACGATATAAAAAGTATATTTATATTATGGAAACTATATTTTTTGCATAATGCAATTTCTTTTAAATAATGGGTATTATATAATATTTTGTTTTCAGGGATAATGCCTCTCAGTACGTAATTTTGGCTGGAACAATAGATAAAATCAATGGAGGAGAATTGCACGAAGTGTCTTCAGTTTACGTTCATCCAAATTTTGGTTATACACAGATTGGTACACTCTATAACGACATTTCTCTCTTTAAGGTACGTAATATTTAGTTCTTTTCCCTTGATGATGTGAGGGCGAAAAGGTTTCAAACATTTTAAAACGGTCCATTCCCACCTACAATTTATAGAACATGTATTTAACGACACTATACTGTTCGTCATATATTTTTTTTAAAATATGGTCAAGTGAAAGTATGTCTAGATAGAAATCAAAAAAAAACTATTGACAATTCGTCTACCCACAACAACAGTGTTTCAATATTGGCTGATTCGTTTAGCATACGGCACATTTCATACTACATAATTTTACAGCGGTCCTCAACAAACGCAATACATAGCTCAACGTAAATAGCAGTACTCAAGTTGAGAAACATGGGTTATATTGTGTGGCTATATGTAGTGCTTTATATATATTAGAGTGGCAAAGTCAGGAATCCGTTGAAAACAATTTTGAAGATAAATCAATAAGTGTAATTGAAACAGCTGGACCTTGGTGCCTAAAATAGGATGATCAGTTGTAAGATTTGTTGATCCTTTGCAGATACATTACAGAGTATTGGTACGTGTTAAGGACAAGAGCAA
The DNA here is from genome assembly GCA_022664845.1 of Lepisma saccharinum. NCBI lineage: Eukaryota > Metazoa > Arthropoda > Insecta > Zygentoma > Lepismatidae > Lepisma > Lepisma saccharinum. The sequence continues at coordinate 11,501 of JAGDQP010047542.1, forward strand.
GAAGATTAACACACGATTATTGACTCACGCAGAAATGAAATTGTAATTAATGATGGATAGTAAGAAAAGTCTTCACTACCAGGCATATATCCGATGAAAACTCAGTTATTGTGTTGGTAATATAATTGTGCGAATTAGAAAGATATGGATAGAGTTCGTTATATTACGAGTATAATCATTCTTTCTCTAGACGCACAAGCATATGCCTTCCTGTTATCTATGATCTGTAACCCAGGCATCTGCAATGGCGCAACAAGTGATTTTTGTGGGGTAACAAATTATATAGTTCGGAGCTAACCCATTATTTCTGGCAAATTTTCGTAAAACATAGGATACACATTTAGCCTAAATTGAGCAAAATATTTAAAGTTACGGTATCAGTTTTTTCCATACTAAGACCAGCTTTGACGTTACTTTAAACAGTAATTTGATACGAAAAATGTAAACAAATATGGAATCAAAATTCCTTGAACCATTAAGGTATGTGGTCATTGTCGCTTATTGCAAGTTTTGTTTAAATATATATGGCTTAAGAGAATTGTATCCAATTCTTTTTTGCACATGGACAACATGGCATCAGAAATGTTATATTTCCCCGAAGGAAATCCGAGTAATTATTTTTCGTTATCGGGGTAATAGTGTAAGTATTATTAAATTTACAACTACTGTTTACTTTAAATAGATGTAGTGCATTGTCAATGTTGAAGTATTTATTGAAAACTAGATGGCAGGAGGTAAAATAGAAATGATGTTTATGACAAGGTCAGAGGGAACGTACACACGTTAAAATTATTGTTACGAATAGTGAGATCATAAGTATCCAAAAAACGGAAATTGACAAACGTTACGTGTTTAATTTCTTTTTAAAATTTTAAAAGATCATTCAGATTATATGTTTGTATAAATTATTTTTATAATACAATTGTTTTAAGGAATCTCTTGAGTTACACAACCCTGAACCCCCTAACCCTTTTTCGAATAGATCACATAAAGAATTATCGAAAGAGATACTCATCCAGAATTGCGTGAACTGAGAGAGAAAGAAAATCCTTCAAATGCTTCTAAATCGTATAGAATTTTCCAAGGGAATTGTGGTTCTAGTCGAAATCTACTCAATATGTTTAAATTTGCTAGGCTCTTATCATGATTTGGAAATATATTCTAATTGACTGGTTCTTCACTTGAAGTATTAAAGTTGTGCGCAACTGCAAGCATTATGTGGGGCATATTAATACTTTAGATATAGTATGTCAGTTTCAATAATATCCATCTAAAACAATATGGTCCTCGAACCTAATTTTAATAACTACCAGCTTCGTGCGAGTATATGGTGTTCATACCAAAGTTGAGAAAACTGTAAACATAATCTAACGGTATCACTGATGCATTAACGACTATAATTAACGTTAAAGTTACTTTCTTATCTAACATAAAATATATTTATTTAATTTTGTAATTCTTTTATAGGTAAAGGATCCGTTCGTTTTCAATGAATATATTCAACCTGCTAAGCTACCGTCTCCAGGGCAGGAACTTGCAGCTGGTACCTTAGTTACAGTGTCTGGTTGGGGATATTTGTATATTAATACGGTAAGATTTTGCAGTGTCGTTATTAGTTCATCCATTGAGTTTCCTCTTCGAAGAAATGATATGTAGCAAATCTGTTAATTTCCCGTGAGATTGAAAATATCAAAAGAACGCTAACCAAATCCCATGCAATTAACAGATGTTACATTTAAATGTGCATTCAATATTAGTAAACAATGCATGTAACAAGATATTTAGGTCCACTTCAGGAGGTAATGAGGATTTCAGTGGTTATCACATATACAGAGCATATGATGGCTGTTTAAAATAACTGGAGTGCATTGATATTTACATTGTAACCCAAGTATTTCATGCAGCATCTTATCCTTGACTCCGAAAGATTTTCTTTTTCAGAAGATTAATAACGTTCCACTTTCTTTATTACAATACATTCCTGCTTTTATATATTATTTATCCCTCTGCCAAATTTCTTCGCGATGTCTATAATGTAGTTTATTTGCAATTGAGAAACTTATAAACGACGAATAACACTTTCGTTTGTTACAAAATTCACAGATATAAAAAATAAGTATTTAGAAGAGACAGAAAATCGTTCACAAGCCATAATCTTACCTGGCATACACTAACTTGATGTTGTAATACGCAGTTACAAGTAATATCGATTGCTATGATCTTTACAAACACATATTGTCGTATTTTCTTCTTTTTACATATTACTCTTTTACATCTGATAAACAGAGCTTTCGCGGGAAACACGACATTTCTTACTAAAAACTATCACGTTCTGAATGATTTTTTGTTCCTTTAGTTTCAACATTATTACCGTTTCAAATTAATGCAAATTTGTAATATTGTCAATTTATTTTATATTAGTATATATAAAGAATGAAGAAAACCAAACAGTACCTCATGATAGGGAAAAAGCAAATAATTGCAGTTAAAAGACCAGACGGGACCGTAACACGAAATAAGGAAGAAATTATAAAAATATTTGAAAAATTTTACAGAGAATTGTACTACTCCGAAAAAGAGCTAGGAAATGAAGACTCAGAAGAAAATGATGTAGATGTCCCAGACGTAATGAAAGAAGAAGTGGATAATGTACTTCGACTAATGAAGAACTGAAAATCGCCAGCAGAAGATGGACTCACAGCAGAGATGTTTAAATGGGGAGGTGAAAACATAAAAGAGGAACTTACGAAATTATTTTCATTGTGCCTGAGGAAGAGAGAAATACCGTCAAGTTGGAATAATGCTGTTATAATTTTGTTGTACGAGAAAGGGGACAAAGACCGCGTGGAAAACTACAGACCAATTAGTTTACTGTCAATTCTATACAAAATGCTCACCAAAGTTATTTTGAATCGTATTGAACGGGACTTGGATTTTAACCAGGGACGGCAACAAGCTGGATTTCGGCGTGGATTTAGCACAATGGACCACATACAAACATTGAATATGAACTTCCTATATGTTTGGGATTCATAGATTTCGAAAAAGCTTTCGATTCGGTCTCCTTGGCAGCAGTACTTAAATCACTTGATCATTAAGGTATCGAAAATGCGCACATCAAGTTACTGCGAAACATTTATTCGGCTGTCACATCTGTCATTAGACTACATCAAGAAAGTGAAAAAATTACAGTTGGAAAGGAGGTATGGCAAGGAGATTCAATTTCTCCAAAACTGTTTTCTGCGGTCCTGGAGAGAGTATTCCAAAATTTAAACTGGGATGAAGTTGGAATTAAAATTAATGGCGAATATCTTCATCACCTACGGTTCGCTTATGATATAGTCCTGTTTGCTTCAAATGCGGAAGAAGTACAAACCAGAATGGAAGAACTGAATAATGAGAGTTCGAATATAGTACTTAAAATTAATTTAGGTAAAACAAAGGTCATATACAATCAGCATGCTGCAAAAAGGGAAATAAAGATTAGCGGAGAGACAA
>JAGDQP010047543.1:0-14997 GCA_022664845.1 Lepisma saccharinum
TGCACATGTGGTACAGTATTTATTTCTGACTCCCATGTAAAGAACCTTTCTTGTCCTGTAGCCCACTATGGCTGCCTGAAACGAATGAGATTTTTTTTTGTAAACTATTACACTGTACAAAGGAATATTAATTTCTTTTCTTTAATTTCTGCTTTACTTAGTACTAAATACATTTGAGAAAATCGAAGAAATTATTTAGAAAATGCTGAGGGTCTGTCAATAAAACAAATCAATTAGATACGTGTAAATATGAATAATTTCCCATCACCGTCTTTTTACATTCCAAAGTCAACCGATAAGACAACTGTCCTAAAACAATCCGTGAAATCGGACAATGTATTGCCTCTAATTAGGAAAAACTAACGCTTTCCAAAGTTACTAATACACAATCACGAAACGCAAAAGAAAAATCCCGAAATCGCTGTCCTAAGACCTTCCTTTCTCCCATCAAACGGGTAATTGAACCCCACTCAGCTAAAAAAATAACCATAGCTTCAAACTTTTACTACTAATATTCACTGCAAAATAGTTGCTTGAGGAAAATTAGTTTGGAAAATACAAAACGCAATTACTACAGAAAGAAACTGGAAAGAATTCTATTTTTATTTGAAGTGTTGTTACTCCAGCCTAGAGAAATACCATAAAGCACAGGATAAAAAAAAAAAAAAAAACTCTCACGTTAGTATTGATTGACTTCGGATTTCACGTAACGAAACCTAATTATAATTTGTATCTGTGATTTTATTTTAAAGTATATAGCTACGTCAACATATTTTTATCTTGTAGATCACCTACATGTATAAACATAATCCGATATTCAACACAGGTTGAGAGAATTTAATTCTAAACTTGCTTTATTGACTGTTTGAAACTTCAAGATACAAAATTTACATTTAAATAATTCGTAAATAACCAAAAGTTCAATATTCCTTACAATTTTAGTATAATGGATTACATTCCAAATTAAAAAAGCGAGACAACTATCTTTCTTGTTCATAATAAACCATAGTTTGCTTAGTTTAGGTTAGGAGGTTTTATCTATTCTAATGAGAATGTATTATCGCAATTCCTGAATCAACAATATGAATGAGAATTAAAGAATAGAAAACCAAATTTAAAATACATTAATTTAAGTATGTAAAACAAGTTAAAATTTTGAAACCTCCTAATCTAACCTACCAAAAGATTAGATCAGAGCAATAAGATATTCAACATAACATTCGTTCGAGATTTTGAATACATCATTTTGAATTCCACGAACAAATAAAAATTTAAGATTAACTTATTCTTGTGTTTTCTCAAAATCCTTTGTAAGTAGGCCACTCAATTAATACCTATGTCATATGTGTTGTTGGCTAACAAGGAAATGCACGATATTGAAAAGAAAATACTTTTGTTAAAATAAATTACACTTGGATTTAATTTTGAGCTTGTGGTCTTCTAACGGTGAGACCTGCTTTCTTGAAAAAGTAGATTGTGAATAACTGTTCAAGGGGCTTGAACCCGTAACCACATGCACAAGACGAGCATGCTAACCACTGTGCTATCTCGGAGCTCTCCCCCAAGGGTGTTCTCCAAACAGTTCAATAAAGGGAAAGGAATAAATCTAAATATTTAACAAAGGGCTTGCTAGAGCACTTGCAAATCCCTTGCTTTACATCGCTGCAGTAGGTATGTGCTTCAAATAATTTTACTAAGGGTTCAGAACAAATCTAATTATTTAACAAAGGACTCGCGCGAGCCACCTATCATATCCCTGCCTGCCCACAAAAGCTTGTGTTTCACTTTCAGTTATAAAGAATTAATATTCATTTCTTTTTATTTCTTAGGCGAAGCAATACAATAACGATCCTTCTAGAATGAATGCATGCATTTATTTATGGCCTTTGGGCGTCTCAAGGTCATGCTGAACGATCTTCCTAAAGTTGAGACTACAAGCGTAATTCAGTAAATACGTTTTACCTGGATACGGACATAAGATAAAGTACTTCAAGGTGAAAATCGATTAGGATGCCCTGCCCGGGATGTGTGTGAGCCCTGGATCTGACAAACTCTATTCAGACATCTTTCTCCGAGGCGAGGACATTATCCAGTTTCTGGAAACAAAATAAATATAAGAGTGTAGGTGAATGTGTAAGATCGTTTTGCCCACGCGCCGTCCACCACAACAGTTACAAGTTCCATCCGCGTCTACTGCACCGGCTTGTCGTGCCAATTCCGCTTCTTCTTTACTTGCGGCGATCATTTCTTGTAATGCAGTCTCCTTCCAGGCATCAGCAATATTCTTTTGATACTTCTGATATGTACTACTTGCCAGGCATGGAATGTTCATCGTGGATAACAGTTCTTCTAATTGTGAAAATCCTGCTCCGATTGCCATTGTTCCAGAGACAGCAGCAGAATTTATGTCCATTTTCCCACTTTCCTTTCTCCCGCCATCCAGATCGAATGAACTGATTTTGTTGCACATTATACACTGGAATTTTAAAACACTTCTTAGTCCATCTCTATATTCAGAAACAAATTTCATGTCTTTGAAGCTACAGGAAAAAGGCTCATGGTCATTCATCTGCATAACGGTGTCTACGACGTAACCGATGTCAACTATTCTTCTCCCGGATAAAGGCTGTTGTTTTTTATCTGAAGAAGTTTCACCAATCGGCGCAGTTTCTAATTCTCTACTGAAAGGAAATGAAATATTGAGATAAGATAACTAAGTGATTCTTTTTAACAAAGTAATATAGTAAATAAAAAAAATAGCTGCTACAACATAAAACCTGACAAGGCAAAGGAAATACATGCATTAAAATGCATACATAAAAGCGCATGTATAGTTTCAATATCGTCACTTTCAGTTTCTGAATTTTGAGAGAACAGCGGAACCCAGGACAATTATAAATGATGTTTGAAATAAATATTCTTTTTGGTTCTTTCTTTGTTTGACTTCTCTTTTAGACTTCAGTAGCCATCAATTGCTGGGAAGCTTTATAAGCTACATATATCCTTCCAACGACAACTTTCAACTCAGGAACTAGGGGCCACGGTGTGTCGATGGTTAGAGCGCTCACCTCTGGCGCTTGAGTTCGTTGGTTCAAGCCCTGCTCATGCCGTGTGGGCCTTGTGGTGGACAATCACCGTGTGCGTGGTTTTTTTCGGGATTCTCCCGTTTCCTCCCACTCCTTCATTCCACCAATTATCACCCATTCCAGGTATGAGGAGTACTCTATATGCATAGAGAATTGGCCGTGCCCTAATGGCATAATGGATAGCATACCCGACCGGAAATTGGGAGATCCGGGTTCGAGTTCCTGTGACAGCGGCTACCAATTTTTCTGTGTTATTTTTAATTTATGTAGTACATAAAAAAATAGCCGAACTATATCATCGTAGCAAGTTATTGTTATTACTTTAAAAATTTCCTTTCATAAACCTCAAGAGTAACAGACCCCGATGGATATAGTAATGTAAAATTTTTAGAAACTGTGAAAAATGAATAAACTTACCTCATCTTTTCCCGCCAAGCAGCTAAATTTTTTCCGCCTTTATTCTTCCTTCTTGGCGCAGAAAGTATAAGTCCACATTTCTTGCTCTTTCGGTGATCCATTTCAAATCACTGTTGTTCTCCCGAAATACGCTTGATCGAAAAACACGAACCAAACTCTGCACACGGTCATTTACAACTGTACCATAGACAAGCAAGGAACTGTGCTATAAACTAAATTTGCCACGATTTCCAAGGACAGGGAAGAGAGCATCAATGTCCAGAGGAATCACAAAAGAAAGGGTGTCATAAAAGGGTCACCACATTGTCCTACAGGCGGACACTAGGCAGAACGCATCTTCTCCAAGCCATGGTTCTCCGGGAAACAATAAAGAAGCTTGGTTAAAGCGTGTTTTTACTCAGAATTCTGTCGAAAATAGAATAATAATAATAATACGAAAAGTATAGAGACGACGGGAATTATAAAAAAAAAAATGCAATTTAGAAAAGTTCTACATCTGTTTGAAAAATGATAGAAATTATTTTGAGTTCTTTCTATCCTCTGGTTTCTTATAAAAGAAATTAAGATTACGTCAATTGCTGAGGTTAGAAGAAATTTCCTTGCATTATAAATAATTTAAAATTCAGTCGCTTTGTGGATACATATGTATACCATTAGGATATATAGGTGAATTCAACAATCAAAACTTACTGAATCATTTGTAAAACCCCATATAACACAGAATATTCAAGGAATATTCCATTTTTATCCCCATTATTCATATAATGTTTTAGATGTTTGGGGTGGAATATATTCCTAGGAATGCTTGTGAAAATAGGATATTGCTGTAAGAAATTTCCCAACAGGATATGTATTCTTTCACACTAAATCTCTTGCATTACATTTGTATTCTTTTGTGATTGGTTTATTCATCTTGTATCAAGGAATACCCCACTTAGATTCCTAATATACGGAAAATGTTCTAGAACATTTCGAATCTAAAAAGAATATTCCATGCATCTGAAAACATTAAAAGATGCTGTAACGTGAAACTTCCAGAATATTCCTTGAATATGCTTCCAAACAAGATAGGATATTCCAGGACGGAACTTCCGAAATATAATTACATTTGTTATAAGGAAAACCTGAAAGAATTTTCGATTTTTGATACTCAATTCTTGAGTTAGTAGGAATAGCTCGTTTAGGCGAAGAATGCTCCCAAACATGTGACACCAAATAAGAATACCAGTTATTTTCTCGTCTGGCTCCTCGCGTTCTTCCCTTTCCACATGCATGCTAATGTAGTACAATTCCCTTTTCCTAAACGCAAGTTTCGATTCCGTCCAAAATCTCCGAACCTAACCTAAAATATCACCAGAACTCAAATTAAACACAGAAGCCTAATAATTCTACATCTCTTTGTTAGTACGTATCTGTGCGAGACAGGTTTTTGCAACCTGTTACCACAAAAACGGAGTATCGCAACAGACTAAATGTTGAGCCTGACATGCGACCACAACTCTCTTCCATAAAGCCAGACGTGAAAGAACTTTGCATGGAGAGGAAACAATTGAATTCGTCACTTTGAGTTGAATAAATGGATATTTTAATATTAGGAAAAACTGTCATGCATTTGTATATTTTCTTTGTTCTTTGATAGTTATTGCTCTACTAGAAAACCCTAGAAAACCTCAGTCAGGATGGCCGACAACGGGGATCGAACTCTCATGCCTCCTCATTGCTGATCCAAAGTCCGTGACATCACCAACTGTACCACGAGGTGTGGGTCATTGACTCGTATATGAACAAAATCTTTTCCGCTGTACATAAAAGCGGGCTTAGCAAAATATATTGGGGCTCCGCAGACTCTAATTTGGGTTAAAAGAGCCCCGTAGATATAAAAGTTTGAGAACCACTGTGTTTCAGTAATAAAATTTCATTTTTCTCAACCAATATCTTATATTTGGTGAATTGCACATGGCAGGCACGTATCCAGAATTTGGTTTTGGGAGGAGTCCAAGGGCTCCCGGGGGGGGGGGGGCTCCAATAGGTGTGAAATATACGCCTGAAGTTATACTGTTTTTCCATAAAAGTCTTAGTTGGAAGGGGGGTGTCCGGACCCCTCAATACGTGCCTGGTACATGGGAAAATAACATTTCATACTAAAAAAAATAATAAACTAAAGACTATTTGTTTGTTTCTAAAACATTTTATATTTGATTTGATTTAATTTCCTCTTGCGGGTTTCAATTTAGAGTCCTTTTTTTAAAAAAATAATTCCCATATGACTCTATCTTTGCTGCATGTGTCATTGATATATATATATATTAAAAAACTCATATTCCGAACTATAAAAGAAAATATATTGTAAGGTCATTCCCGACACACCCCTTCCCCTAATTTCTGGGTGTGCCAGGATGACTTTTCAGCTGAAACTTGTGAGATAGTTCTTTTCCGTAACAAAGTCTGGTTACTCTGGTAAACACTCCACCTTGTCATTGTAAAATGTCATAAATCCACCAGAGCCCACTCATCCCTAAAAAGCTATTTATATACAAGCCTCTATGCTAACAGAGGGTTGACAATGAAAGCAAGCTACAAACTGGAAAAGTGGAAAGGGAAGGTACTTCTTTCACGGTGGAACGTATTTTTGCGCGTGACAGTGGAGGCAGAAGGGGAGCGGGAAAGAGGAGGAGCGTAAACTAGCAGAAGAGCTCGGAGAATTTTTCATTTTTAGACGAAAATATTGATTTTATAATAAAATTGTAGAGTTCTTTAAAAGAACTATTGACATTGAATTTAACACCTATGTTCAGGAAGGTGTATATACTTTAACGTACTTTTCAGAATTTTGATAACGTAAACAGGAAATTTTAAATTGGTCATTATATCACATTTTGCATATTATCAAATTTTTAAAAATCGTTTTAATTAAAATAAAGAAACTTTTCCAAAAACTAAAGAGTAGAAATGTAAGGGATTTCGTTGTACTCCAAATTAAAGCAAGAAGCACTAAAATATTCCAACTAGCAAGACATTTATTATGCTTCCAAAATAACATTAGGTTAAATGGGAGTTGATCAGCGCGATAGGGCCTCTTAATACATTTTGCATTTCTTGATCTAAGCGGGTTTGGTGTGATTCCTGGGATTTTACTGATGATGCCAATTGTGCTGTTGCTTGTTCCGGTACTAAAATATTTTTTTGAAAAGTTACCATGTTACCGATTGAAAAGACTCCCGGCCACTACACTTAATATTGGTGCTAGCAATAATGGTAAAGATGCCCCTCCTTTTGGTAATAATATTTTACGTCTACGTTTAATACTGGACTTTGCAAGAGACAATGCTCGTAACGTCCTTTTATGTCGACGTAATCTTGCTTTTTGATGTGGACTCAATGGAATGTTCCCATTTATGGTATTTTTGGCAACTTGTGCTATGGTTCGAATAACACCTCCTGAAGCTTTTTGTAACAAGCGTTTTCGTTGCTTGCCCTTAAGACATCTACAAAGAGCATGGAGCTCATTTTTGTAATGATTTAAGCTCGACATCCTAACGTGAACTGAACGTTACCGGATTATGCAGGTTTTTTACATGCGCATAGATGTGCATGGTTTCATCGTGAAAAATGTTGGTTCGAATTCGTAATGCTTCAGGAATACTTTGCGTTAAATCAAAAAGGAGATAACTATGTGGATTTACTGTTGCTTGTTCAAATACGCCTACCAGTTCTTTACTATCACGGGGCATAATTTGTCTTGCTAGGTACTCAATTTGTAGTTTATCACGTGGATTCTTAAAAACAACGAGATAATGACTATTTAAGGATATATTACGGGAATGCTTGCCTTTTGGAAATAAATTTTGAACAATGAAAATGACAGTTAAACTTTTATGGTGACTATACTTTGTGAAAAGTCATTTATTACTACGTTTGTTTCACTCATTAAATCATCTAAAATAATCAGTGAATTTGGTTGAATTTCAAATGTTTCCATATTGGGAATACCTTCATGAAATCTAACATTTTCAACGGTAAGATATGGAACAACAGCTCCATAAAACCAAACGATTTCTTTAAATTTAGTACTAAACATCTGATCTTTAAATTGTAACAACTTATTAATGAATGTAGCTTTTCCTGATTTTGAAGGACCACTGACCATGATGGTGCAAGAATGTTGAAACGGCAACATTTTGAATGCAAATGAGAATTTGTAATCTTCCCCTCCCCTATCCCGGCCTGAGCCTTAAATAGAAAAGGCCATAAGTAAAATTCAATTCTATTCAGAAGATTTCTATGGCATAACCAGTATTATCTTTATGGTGTTTCTGCAACGTATTTGGGAAGTTAAGATAAATGCGCTGATACAAAAGTGATAAAACTGTCTTAAGTAATAGTGGCACTTACAAACAATTCAGATTAACAATTACTGTTAAGAATTTACTCATTTCGTGAAATAAATTTTAAAATTTGGAAGGAAAGTAGCAGGCGAATGGATGCATGGACAAGAGGAGAGAAACGATAAAGTGAATTTTTCACTGAATTCGTAAATGTGGAATGTTTATTTTCTCAACTCCGCAGTGTTCCTGAAACGAGCGTGCCATGCGCACGCAGATGTCGGTTGGTGTATTTTAAAAGTTGGGAAGTTATCTCTATGCAGAAATGAGTCATGCGGACCAGAATTACGATGAGCGCGATTTCGGGTAGTTTGTTAGATCACCAACGTAGAAACGACGCCAGATTCGCTTCCGAACAGTCCAAAGAGAAGATTCCGGACGGTCAACAGAACAAAAAAATAGTGCGTCTTCTAACAGTGATTGTTTACGTGTTCTCCGTGTCTTTGGCTGCTATTATTCTCTCCCTGTACTACGTGTTCTTATGGGACTCCAAAATATCTCCTAGCACCAATTCTACAGCGAAAGGAAACTCAGTGCCGTGCATCTGCCGAAACTCTACAAGGCACTAATTCTAATGCATCTTTCAGTGCGATCATCCTTCAGCAATCTCGGTATGTTATAATTTTTTACATTGCCTATTTCTTCTTGTCTCTGATGAAAAGAAAAATTCAAGGTTCTTTACTTTCAAATTCAGTCTTTCTTGTCCATTCTGTATTTTCGTTCATTTTTCATCTAACCGTTGCAAAACCAGCTGAAAGAAGCACTGAATCTTAATTATGAATTTAGATCCGACGAAAAGGCGTCCAGAGTATTCTAAACCTATTTCACCTTTTATCTCAGTGATGCGTCTCTCCACAGAGTATATTAAATACATAAAAATTTGTATTTCAGACAAGATATTTCAATGCAAACATTTGATATGGCCAAACACCTCGTGCGATGTACTTAGCTGCAAAGCGGATTATAATTATGCGTGTAATCTGAAATGATGCTTTTCTGATCGTGTCAAGGTATGCATAAAAATTACGCCTGAGAGTCATATTTTGTGTATTTTTGCCGTGCTCTGTTTGGAACTTTTTCTTTTTCTTTTAAAACATCACCATATTGCTGAAAATCGGTGTTTCATTGAATACAATTTGTAGGTCTATTTATCAATTCTGAACATGTTCCAATAAAATATGCATTATACATTCATCATGTAAATAGCCTATAAGAAACCAAATTTTCGAAATATTCGTATTGACCACGATAACTTACAGTAAAAAATAAATAATTCTTTAATTGATATTATGAATGCAGTATTTTGCATATCATCAAAAGTAGTGTTGCCTACGAGACGAGACTAGACAGAGAAATGTGTATGGAAAACGAGACGAAACAGAACTCTCGTAATATAACACACGCCTTTTCGAGACGAGATAGCCTGAAAATCGTCTGTCACTCCCATCAGCGTGGATTCGATAATCCATTCTAATGGTGAAAGAAGTTAGTGCTGTGATTCTACTAACAATCGCGAAGGCTCTGGTCCCTTGATATCATTACAAACACAGATGCTCAGGCACACAAACATTCATTTTTATAAAATAGATTTGCAACACTGACACGGAGATTTGTGTAGGAACAGAAACACCCACAGTATTTTTCTATTGTGTCAGATAATGTTCCTGCCAAGTTCGGTGCGGATATATCTAATGACATGGAAGCAATTGAAAAAATGGATTATTATTCTTTAAATGCATGGTTGACGACATTGACAACTGCGGTGCCTGATTAAGACGGTTCTAGCAGAACTGATTGTGAGTTTGACAAGCGAAGGCCTCTTGAGCGACACCTCTACTCGACACCTTGTGGTTCATAAGATATATTTAGGACACAGGTTGGCAACACTGACAACGGCATGTATTTGTTACGTCAAAGTAATGTTTACACCAGTTTTGGTGCAGATAGATCCTTAAGCGCCTGGTTAATATGGTAAAACCTTCCCAATGTAAAGGGCTATATTTCAGTGCAAGAACAATGCCTCAATGTGTTTTACTCTAATACTTACATGCTATGAAAAAGCAGGTTGCGTAATTTCTGGGACACCCGGTATAGTTTCAAACTTAAATAAAGTATAATGCCAGCAAATATAACAAGCTATGTCAATATAATTATTATAGTAATCAGGACCACATTTATCAGGACTACACGAGACGCTTACAATGGTTTGTGGGAAACTGAAGAACAAACGGAGCTAAGTAAGCAACAGAGGTGACACGTATGTTTCCATTGCTTGGATACGCAAACTTTCATAGCACGCGACCGCTTCCTTAAAAACACAGTTCCTGGACTGTTTTGGGCATAATTATTTCAATGTGGGAAAAATCATGAATTTTATTTATAATACGTATTGTCAATAAAAATAAAATAATTATAAATTTAGGAAACATTAGTATTTCTTGCTCGGAAAGCCTAAAGTTTTATTCTCTTTTTTTTTTTTTTTTTGTTTTGTTTTAAGAAATTTTAAAAGATATGGATGTTTGTGACAGGAAATTTATTATAGATAATGTTTTACCTATAATCTGAAGACGAATTATTGCCTCACCATGTTTAGTAAATGATCGATTTCGTGATTGATGTTTTCTGGGATTTTGCCTCCTTCCCCCGCAATTGTCGAGCACCCCCTGAGGAGACGACATGGTTTTTCATACTCACTAAGGTACTCACTACCAAAATCAAAAGTCTAAAATGTCTAACTCTTTTAGTGCATACTCAACGTAAGCTAACACCTGCACTATTCTACATTGCATATGATTTGATGAGAACGTGACGCTTTAATTTAACATAGACCTGCTTCTACATTGTATATGATTTGATGATTGTTCCGTGATCTTCACACACTCCTACATACACACTCCCTCACCACACACACACACACACACACACACAAACACAAACATAACCTCCCCCACACACATGATAAAGAAATTGGGTGTTGATTGGTTTTTCCCGTGTACGTGTTTAAAAGTTTAAAATTGCCGTTCTCTTATACAATCTATTTTAACTATTTTATCCTAACATACGCTATTTGTCTTGCTAGATTTTAACGTTTGACCTACACTGATAATCTCCTGGCACAAAAAGTACACAAAAGTTTCACCAAAAATGAACTTTAGATGAACACATGTGAACTTTATGTGAACGTAATAAAAATGTGGGTTTTTGTGTGCTCAATGTGTCTTTTTATTAGGTTCTTACGCATAGTGCAGATTTTGCGCATAGTAAGTTCATATTTACCGTAGTTCACATTGCTAGGGTTCGTTTTCAGATCTTTTTGGAACATTTTTCACTTTTAAGTGAACTTTTTGTGCGTGAATTAGGTATCAGTACATAAGAAGTTCATGTGTTCTGCACTAAAAATATTGGAGCAGTTCATATTAATTTCACGAAAAGTGTATATATTATGCACTAAAAACGTGATAAAACTGAAACATATTGTGATCATTTTTCGGGACATATTGTGCACTTTATACTACGTGCACTTTGATTTTCAGTGTAAACTAGCTTTTATAAAGAATATGATTTGCTGAAAACATAGCCTATTGATCCTGCTAGATGTAACATTTTGACCTAGTCCAGTGTATATATTTAATATAATTGATGAAAATTTGACATTTTAAATATAGACTATTTGACTTGCTAAAATTTGACATTTTATACTGATATTGAGTATTAATTGCATATGACTTGATAGAATTTGACATTTAATCTTACAGAATGAATATATTTTATACAGTTTTCTGAAAACATAACATAATCTATTTGGCTTGCTACATTTTAACGTTTTGACCTATCCTGGAGTATATATTGTATATGATTTGCTGAAAACTTGACGTTTTAACCTAATTATTATAGCCTATTTGATTCGACCTAACCTAAATGCTCGTTCCCGTTCACGATATTTTAATTGACAGAAATGGTTTATTTTAACCTAATATGTCTTACTCTAAGTACTGTGTATGTAATATCACATGTTTCGTTCGAACTAGGGTATCGTATGCTAATTGTTGAATCCAAAGTACGGTAGGCCTATACGACTTTTCTTCGAATTTTGATAACCAAACTAACAATTTATATGTTATTCACCACGATGATATCAAATCTGAAATCAGTTTCTCGGTATTTATTATCATTTACTAACTCGGTTCCCTGTGGTCTTAGAACCTTGAAATTGTGTATACAGATTGTTTATCTCCTATATCGTTGAATTTTCATATAGGAACGTTGAGATTTTTTTATCTTTTCTCTAGCTCTTACCGTTTTCGAGATATGGCATTTGGAAAGTACAAATTTGGCCTAAGAACCACCAAATTTGCCCAATGATATGATATTCATCACGGTGATGCTAAATCTGAAATCCCTTTTCTCTCTACCTATTATCATCTCGGAGATAGCGCGTATCACGGAGTACCTCTGAGGATACTCCTTCGGATATTGTTACCCGGTATTGATTTTCATGAATGTAATTTGTCATGCAGATGCTAAATCTGAGGTACGTTCCTCTCTATCTCTTACTGTTTTTGAGATATCGTATACCTAACCTGTGACTTTTGACCTCAGAACGGTGAAATTTCTACCATGACTATGATGACTATGATGCCGATTCTGAAATTACTTTTTCTCCACTTATTTCCATTTCCGAGATAGCATGTATTACGGTATTGCACACTCTTAATGATATTCATGTGCATGTTGTCACCGATTTTCATGAAAGTTTCATTTTATATATATTTCGTCATGATGATGCTAAATATGAAATCCGTTTTTCTCTATTGCTGATTCTGAGGTTGTTCTTAAGTACCTGATGAAACAAAAAACTATTTCGAAGTTCTGCTCTCACAATTGACTGGCTAGCTGAGGGTTTAAGGCGTTGGATAGCTTCCCGGAAGGTAGCGGGTTCGAATCTTACCGCGTTTTTTTTTACTCTTTGTCATTCACAAGAACATTAGTTCAACATTTTATTCCGTCTTTTCAAGTTCAAAATATGAACATTTCATCTGAATAGATAGAAATATATCTAAATGAATCTTATGTATACGTCCCAATAGATTCCATTTTCTTTCAACTTGATTTTTTTTTCATTTCTTTCGATTAATATCCGCTCTAAAAGAGTGGTTCCTCTTCCCTCTCTCGAAAGATTAAATATTCCGCTCTTTGAATTTAGTGTGTAGGGAATGTGTAGACAGGCGGGTTCAAAATGCCAATATTTACAGCACAGCATCTCTGTTACTAATGATCGGGTCAAGTTCAACCCTTTTTTGTTTTGTTTGTAATTAAATGGCCTGCAATATTGATTTTCTTCATATTTACGTTAAACCTAATAGTTTTTGTTAAATTTAAAAGAATTTGTTTATAGACATATGCGCTATGCATATATATAAACATATATATATACTTTGAAACTTGATATATAAAAGTTATAGCGAGTTATAGTCTATATGTTTTGGAATCTACTGATACACAGTTTCATTTATTTATGTGGCATGCTAACGCTGAGCGCTGACCGAGTAGCCGTGAGGTCCGAGTCCCGGCAGGGGCATGGGTGTCTTTTAACTCAAACGTAACGGATAATCGTGATGGGCCGAAGTCAATAGTTACTAGATTGGCCCGTATAAAATAAAGTTTACCAAAGTTTTGCTAACGTTGAGGTAAGGGCATAGTTGATCATGTAATGTATGAATGAAAGTAGATAAAGTAGATAATCAAGTTTACCGAGGAAATAACCTTCCTCGGAATGATTGGTGAGTTTAAGCATTATAACACACTACAATGCTCATACATTGGAGAACAGACCAAATTGGCTTTTCTGTACACACAGTAATCGCTATATCCTTCTTTGCAAGCATAAGATAGTTAATGAAACAGATCATCTGGAGCAAATGGTTTGGACTCCAGTGTGTTTTAACTGGTTTCAGTATTCTTTTGAAACTTCTATAGTATTTTATAGTTTCAATTTCCCATCTCCACTCTGTGACGAAGAGTTCGTTTCCTAGCCACCTCTCAATTTGTTTAAAACTCTAAGTAAGTGTTGATCGTACGCTTCTGAGGTTGACGTAAGTTTTGTCAGGTCAAAGTTACATTGTAGCGTACTTTTAATTGTCAAATCACAAATCTGTAATATTGGGCCTCGTTCAACGTAGAATATTTTTCAACCCATACAAATATAGCACAAATTTTTCTCCGGCAGCCAAGAATTCTTCTTTCGATCTGGTAGCATCCAAGAAAATCTCGACCCAACTGTGAGTCTCTCATGACTTCATTGCTTTTATTTTCGCTATCCCATAAAATCAAGAGGTGATATCACAGCCGGTCAATTTCTATCCATTGACATCAATCACCCCGTCGGGAATCAATACTTTAGCCACAACACAACAGCACCAGCTCCCAGTTGTTGCTTGCCAGTGTCCTTTATGCAGACACGCCCCCAAGCCAAAACATGTGTCAATACTGATGAGTGATGACATTTTTCACGGTATACTTTCTCTCCCGAATGAGTCGTAACAATTCAGCTTAGATAATTATTATTTTTTTTATTATACACAATACACAGATCGAAAAACGCAATATGTCATCGAGACGAGCAGATATTGTAATTTATTCTTCACGTATCTAAGCAGATCACTAACAGTCGTCATGATTTTTTTCTAATTTGATATAGTAGGATTGTATTCCCAATTTTGCCACAACTCTACAGAAAACTAAATATACCGAATTTGTAAAGGTAAATAAAAATCAAGGCTCATCAAGCATGTTTGTCATCACGAATTTTGCCACAGCGTTGTACCAAACTTAGTGCGAGAAGTTTAGTATTGCAAGGGAACATCAAGGTTAGTCCAAACTGGGTGTGAACTTGGGTGCTATCTCGGTTAAATGCACACGTGTAAATTTGTGTAAATAAATATACTTACATCAGTTGAATTTTAAAATAGGCTGCAAAGATAGACATATGGATGCTTAGGACGGGCACACACACACACACACACATATATATATATATATAATATAAATCACAGCCATATTCAATCCACTAGTGGATGAGGCCTCTCCCCGAAGGGAGGAGTTGGTCTACTGCT
>JAGDQP010047544.1:0-14997 GCA_022664845.1 Lepisma saccharinum
TTATTTAAGTGTTTATTAGTTTTCAATGTTTGTATTTCCTTTTTCTTTGTGTGTAGAGCTGTCATTTGCTAGAGAAAATGGACTTAGAAGAATGTGTGTTGATAACAGATACGACGCTTATTCATCTTGCAATGGGATGTCCTAGACTGGAAAAGCTTGTAAGTACTTTCAGATGGTTAATATGTCATGTTACACGCTGAGAACAGCATAAAGTAATAATACTTACTCTTTTTAACAAGCAATCTTTCAGCCCTCTATTAAGTCTTCAATCTTCTCGCGAAGCCCTATCTGCTTCTCTCCGGAGAGTTTCTTTAAGCCAGCAACGGATTTATATGGAAATGTGCTTGTGAAATGTCCAGCTGCTTACTTACGCTGTAAAATTTGGTGTTTACTAGGATGCCGTGGCCTGAGCTTGAGATGCCGTAAAAACAATTCAAAGATATTGAAACTAATCTAAAGGGTTTACAGATCGTATACGAGTAATAAACAAAGCATATTCACATGAGCACACTTTATTAGGGTAGAATCTTTTTTGGTAGCTTTTAATGTGGTCCGCTTGCACCCGCGACCTTCAGATGAAGCTGCAATAAATGAGCCGTAGCTTGCGGTCCAACAGATAACTTTGCTTACTACAGATGAAAAGATGGACGTGCTTTCTCCCCCCTTTCCCCATGTGCTCGAAACCTTCTAACCCCTAGTTTTACAATCGACCGCTAAGCTTCTGGCCTCAACTTAGGGTTGGCCAAAAGTTTGGCGCTCGATTGTAAAACTGGGGGTTAATCAGTTAAAATTATGAGGTGTTTGTAGGTATTAGCCACACAAAAAAGCGCAAAGATCGAACAAAGTATCTCAGAACATGTACTTAATATAATATGTAATGATAATTATATCATAGTAAAACCTTGCAAGTAATCAACCAAGACCATAATGACACTGGTTTTCAGGAAATTCCTAAGCTTTACTGGACAACTACTGGGATAGTATCTCAAATATAGGCCCTGACCGAGCAACATCAACTCTAATCTTTCCTTTCAGTTGCTCTGAGAGTTGCCATGTAAATATCTGATTGTTCTTGCAAAATGAGACAAGAATCGAAGGATTTGCTTTCTTTTTACCCATCTGTTGCTATGCAAGCAGTTACAATTGTGAAAATATTAATGTAATTTTATATCGTATTTGTCAGCTAGTGAGGATGTCCTGAGTCTGCATACAGGTAGATACGGGTACTACACAGGTAGAAACTGTCATTCAGTGTTCCTTATTCTGTAAGATATATATATAAAAGAAAAACATTGTTACTGTTTGTTGTGTATAAGTTTAAGTACTTCTATGTAAATAAAAAAAAAGTATCTTGTTTTGATGAGTATTGTATTTTTTTTATCAGTCCAGTAGTCTGGAAAACTGGGAAAAGCTGCAAAAGTCAGGGAATGTAGTTGGTCAGGGATAAGTCAAGGAATTTTCTTTAAATCAGAGAAAAGACAGCGAATTCTCCATGCTCTCTCCAATTTGTGAATGTTCCTACCTCTGGAGCAGAGCAGAAAAGTGTATACCACATGCCTGCAGGAATTTACTTTCAAGCTACAAACTGTCGCTCACTTCTTACTGTTCACAACAAAAGTTGTTTGATACGTTGACTCAGCTATTGCGTGTGGAATGACAATCTGGAAAAATGTGATTTTAGATTGGAAAACCGGGAAAAGTTGGGGATATGTTTTGTTATTACTCGGTGGACACACTGTCACTTTGGCCATTATAATCTCGCACACGCCAACTCCTGGTCGCTAACTCATGCCATGTGGGCTTCGTGGTGGGCAAACACCGTGTTCGTAGGTTTTCTTGGGGTTCTCCGTTTCCTCCCACTTTCTTCATTCCACCAATTCATCCCATCATCATCCATAAGGCCTAAGCCATAGTTGCCTAAAGAAGGCCTTAAAATAAATTTAAAAAAATCCTGGTCGCTAACTAAGAATCGAGGCGGCGACACAGGTTCAAAGTGTTGCTACATGAGTCAATCTAAGTGGTTTTCCAGGGCTTTTATTAGTCTCACTTACTAATGGTTCATTCCATGCCAAATCAACACACATCACAACCCGACCACTTCCCTTCCGAATTTAATGAAATTTGGTGATCTTATTGGAGCGACGAACGGAGCTTCACTGTGCATTTCGTTCGTAGCACTTGTCCGAAGCGACCCATCTAGGGTACGTAGGTTTCCAGAATGTCAACACGGGACAGGTCACGAGTCAAGACATTTAAAACGAGGAAACACTCAGAAATGTGTTATTGCATGTTATACATATGAATTACCGTATTTCTTCGAATTTAAGGCGCATGTTTTTGTCAGATTTTAGATGTCCAAAATTAAGGTGCTCCCTAGATTCGACGTATATTTTTTTTCTTAACTTTCCTTAAAATAACCGGTAGCTGCTTTACAACAATCAACGTTTATTTTTTCCTAATAAGAAAATGATCAGCGGAATATTTCACCTTTAAATTTGCTGTGTTTGGTCAACAACAATTTTTATCAGTTTCATAATCGGAGAAGCGTGGGAGATAGAATCTAATGTTTTCCAGTACATACTGCTAGTCAGGTTTCTTTGGCGGGATTCACATATAGTAAGGAACCGGTAGGTACCATATAAATGTTTAAATGAACACTACAAATGTTAAAATACGAATAATTCGAAAATAATGTTCTTTTTTTCTGGGGGAAAAAAATAAATATGCGAAAATTGAGGCATTAGATTCGATGGCATCTTCGATTCGAAGAAATACGGTACATTACATACACTATTTTATTTTACTTTACTATCGCTAATCCTGCATCTACCTTAATCCCTTAATCGCCATGAAATTCCTCACAACTATTATCAAAATTAAGTGAAACGAATTTCGGATTTTATCAGAGTTGCTGAATATTTATTCCAGTCATTTTATTTTTTTTATTTTTTTAAAGCGCGATTGAAGCAGGAATATATTAACGTCAGTCAGTATATTTGGAACATCGTCTAAATTTACTTAGAGAGCTCCCATTTCAAGTTCAAATCATAGTTTTGATTACTGCATCCAGCATGCCTTAATTCATCCTTTCATAATAACCATCTCAATCAAGAGCTGAACAAATTCCCCAGTGAATTTCAAAGCATTAATAATTTCTTCAAAATAAGAAAATTTAATGTTTCAAATGTAAAGCTCTAGTTTCCTGAAAGTATTATCTTCACTAAAGTGATCAAATGACTTCATTGATGCTGATAGAAGCATGTAACGCAGCCAGCTAAGGAAATTAAATTTTACATAATTAAGTGAAGTGCAGGCTCGGTAAATGCATACTTGTAGTCACGGCAGAGACGAGATGTTTAAATACGATAAAAAGGGCGTCCTGTACTCTTTTTAAACGCGACAGCATTTTTCGCCTTAACATAACGGGACACCTGGCAATCCTAGGCCCACCCGATCTTAACCAAATGATGCAGTGATGATGACCGTCATTGAGTAGGCTTTTGGCCAATAAAATCTCACAAAGACACGGAGGAATGAAACCACAAGAAACTTCCCTCCACGAACCAGCTGAGTATAATTAAACGCGCAGGCAAAACAACACAGAAATTTATTCACTACTCTAGAAACAGAAGTGTGAAAGCATAAAGGCTTATTAGGTAGATTTCGAAGAAAATATACCTATTGAGATCGGTACGATATGAAAGTGTATATTTATATATTAACACGCTAGCGGCCATAATTTTGAAGATATTTGAACCAAATTTTTATATGTTGTTTCTAGGCTTAATAGCTCGGTTAAGTTCGTTAATGAGCAAAATCGGTCGCCATCTTGGATCCAAAATGGCCGCCGAACCCATTGTTGTATAGAATACACAGCCTAAACCGCTGGGGCTATTGAAATCAAATTTGGCATAAATGTACAACATCACTTTTTGATTATGAAAATGTTACCTAATGAGTTCAAAGACGACATCTTGGATCCAAAATGGCGGACCTAAAAATCCATTTTCCACACCGTTTGAGCTAGAGATACGAAATTTGGCATAAAGGTAAATTATGACGAGTAGCTTAGGGAAATATCACAACATTTGGGAAAAGTCGCCATCTTGGATCCAAAATGACCGCCCAAAATCCCATTTTGCACACCGTTTGAGCTGGATAAATGAAATTTTACTTGAAGTTGTACTATCACAAGTAGGTCACGACAAAATAAGAAAACTTTCAAAAAGTCGTCAACTTGGATCCAAAATGGCCGCCCCAAAAACTAAATTTCCAAATCATTGAAGGTAGAGAAACGAAAATTTCAATGAAGGTGTATGACCAAGAGTAGGTTACAATAAATGGGGCAAATCTTCCCTTTGGGGGCGCAGCCAACCGTGGGAGGGTAAAGATGTACTCCGTGGTGGTGTAGTGCTGCAGGGAGATTTTGGTTAAGATAAAGGAGGCGCATCCTCTCAAAAGCACTGAAGTTGGGGGCGAGCCCCGGCTCCCAGCGAAACTTCGAAATCTACCTCAGCCTGTAGGCCTACCGAAAGGGATTTTTATATTAGAACGTATTCTAATCATGTTTATCATAAAAATTTCAGGTAGCACCGTCTCTTTGTATTCTGCCATCAGATTTGATTAGGATGTAATGTCGTCTAGTTGTATTAGTTCTGCTTTCAGTTAAGGTTAATGTAAAGCAAAGATTTCCAACAAAAGATGGCAGCACTCTCCGTATTTGTCTTATATGTATTTTTATCATTGCACGAAATTTCAATGCTTCAAACTTTCAGGGAAGTTCATAACCAATTCAAGAGTTCGGTCAATGCCGATTTTAATTTTCTTTTTTGTTCATTGTTAAAAGAGCTTCATTGTTATAGGTTTTGATATTCACAGCAACAATCAAGCGGTTTCAACAATGAAGATAAACGAAAATAAAAATTCCGCATTGATCGAACTATTGAATTGGTTATGAACTTTCTTCCCTAAAAGTTGGAACTCTCTAGGCTTGAATTTGTAGGAACAGCATTGAAATTTCGTGCAACAATAAAAATTCATTAGACATATACGAAGATATTACTGCCATTTTTTGTTGCAGATCTTTGCTTTGCATTAACCTTAATAAAGACTGGATTGTCGTCTCACGTTTGCTTTGCGTAGTGGCGATATCGTAACGATTGAGTTGTAACTGAAGTGCGTTTATTGGAGCATAAAGGAAACTTTGGTCTAGCGAGGTTTGTCCCAAATTTTGACATAGATAATTAGATATATTAATGCCTACAGGGAGAAGTTGTACTTCAATAGGATGATCTGTTATTGAGCTTCGAAAGCAGCTAGAAACGTATTAATTTTTGTGGTGACTGACATGGCTTAGTATTGTCATTATATATTTAGAATGCTGAGAGTTGGGTTACGTGCAATTATCATAAGTGAGAATAGGAGTGATCGGAAACTGTTGCTGTATATCTATACCAAATGACGAAAGTTTTATCTTAATTGTAATTTTTTTTCTCTCTCTTTTTAAGAGTTTATCCCATTGTGAATTGATAACAGACGAAGGTATTCGACAACTGGGCATGTCTCCATGTTCGGCAGAAAACTTAACCGTGTTGGAGCTTGACAATTGTCCTCTCATCACAGACGCTTCTCTGGAGCATTTAGTTTCTTGTCATAACCTTCAGCGGATCGAATTGTATGACTGCCAGTTAATCACTAGAGCTGGAATTCGGAGACTGAGGGTAAGTACTTTCATTGAACGGAGATTTTTCGCTTATGAATGTGTTTTTCTTTTCTTGTTCTTATCTGCAATACGTATCAAAATTCAGTCGACAAAACGAGAAGTTTTAAACGAAAAATACACAGTACAACAAATGTTTTCACTATACTGGCTTTGAAGATCTTCGGGAGAAAACATTTGAATCAAGTACATGTTTTATTTTAACGTGATACAAAGTTGGAGAAACCATTTATTCACTGAAATCCCATCTAACAGTACTTTAGGTATTCCTGAGGCAAGAAAATGTAACGGAAAAGAAAAACAATACACAGAAAAAAATGTGGCTGCTGTGACCCGGATCTCTGTTGTTGGCCGTGTATTGTACCATAACAGGGTGACAAAGTTTGTATTTCATTTCTCTGCATACATATCTGATTCACCATATTGTATTATGATACTCTACCGTTTATTTCATTCCAAAACGTATCACATTGAGAGTACCCGGCTCGGAAAGCATCCGAACCACATCGCATAATTAATGTGAAATTACCGATCTTCTGTATAATGCACGTGAAAACGGTGTACGCAGAGTATAATAATGATCACAAGTCAGACGAAGTTACCTCCGTTGACAGCAAGCTTGAAGATCCGCTGTCCTCTTCACCGAAATCTGTCCGTGTGGAAGATGGCCGGAGACTGGTCAATCTGAAGGGAATCCATGAGGACGTTAGTCAAAAAATATCTCGCGCTTGTATGAACAGTTAAGAGGCGCGTTTGGAATCTATGATGTTACTGTGTTCATCAATGTTGGAATAAAATGATTTGAAGAGTTCGTGTTTGTAAATGCCTTCCTTCGGTTTTGATCGAGAATTTACTTGTACCAAAACGTCCTTGTTACCCTGTAGACTGCCACAGCAAGTTGCTGTATTCACGCGCCTCATCTGAGCCAGTTGCTCACTACTGGTGGCGCTCTCCACCATATGTGCAGGTTTTCATTAAGCTACAAATCGCGCAGTGCGAGAGAATTTGATATTAATTTCATTTACAAACAAACCCACACTTTGGAAGATTCAGGTTTGAGACACTGTCACGGCAGCGGCCAGTGTTTGTGTATATTTGACAAGTTTCTGAATGTAGTGATTATTTATTATTTAATGTAACCATAGGAAGTTATTTCACTTCCCCAATTTGATTCCAAGCCTTTGTTTCCCTTCCTTTACAATGCCCAGGGTGTTCCTACATAAAATAATCTTCCTAGTTCATGACTTGCTCATCGCAGCTATCTCGAGTTGATTTAATTTATTTTCGCTTGAACGCGAGGTGAATACTAAGATGACACATTGAATTAATGTCATTGTCTTCCTGGCAACAAAGTTACGGAAATCAAGAATTCGATAAGTTGGTCACAAATATCAAGAAAAATGTAATTCAGTTTTGCCTCCGGTCAGAAGATTTTTTTCTAACAACATATTAAATTGAAGAGTTCCTGTAATCTACAAAGTCAGTGGAAAGTACCGGAAGCTATATATAAGCAAGTGAAAGTTCAAGAAAATAGGGTAAACGCACCAGTAATGGACACTTTAAGAACATTTTTCACCGTTATAATTTTTAACTCAAATACAGTTCAAATTTATTGACCAAATGAGAATGTTACACGTTCTCAATGCTTTCTTCTAGTAATTTCTGCCCATTACTTTCATCAACATACACTATTTGAGAGGAAATCATGGTTTGTGTCTAACATTGTTTTTGTACCAATGATGGACATGACTAAACCTGAATGTTTTCCAGTAATGGACATACTGTATAACTCAAAATAATGTAAATAATCAATGCTGATGCTTCGAATATAAGTAGTAAACACGATTAATGTTTAATGCTGCTGTTCGATTATTTGATAGTTTCATGGAATTCGACTGAGTGATCATTCCGAAGGTCCTAGGTTCGAAAACAGCTATCGAGCATCCTTACTGAGGTTTTAACGTTTTTTCCCTTCAGTTATAACAGGCAGATGTCGTAATGGCACTTTCAACTTAGACCTGTTCGACTCCTTCCTGCTTTCTTTCCCCTAATCTATTCCAGCCTGAGCCATAGATTCCTTGTGGCCATAAAAATGAAAATTCCAAGTTGCCATGAATAGTGTCCAATATTAAAACAAATCATTTCATTAATGGGTATCCCCACGTCCATCATTCAAAAAATGGGACCAAACAATTTCCTGACAAACTTATGGTTATGAAGAGTAAATAGTCTTTTTCAAGTTGAAATAAAACAACTAACAGAATTATGATTTCACCCTCGGAGCTGCGGCGAGTTTAGCGCGCTCATTTTCTGCACGCGTGTTCAAGAGTTCAATTTCCCCTGAGAGCTATTGATCGGAGTGGTTCGGAGCCCACTTTGCCAAAACTGTAAGTCTTATCCTTAGAAGCTCGCTTAGGACGTTAATAACAACTTAATCAATCAAGGATTTTGATTTCAACCTAGTAATGAATAGTGCGTGTCCATAACGGGACAAAAACGGACTTTGCCGTACCGGTAATGGACATCCCTGCTTTGCATAACAGATGTAAGTTGTAATTGGTTTGGTCATTTAAATACTCGAAACCAAGACATTCCGTAATGGATAATAGTGCAGAACAACAAAAGTAATCGTTATTGTATTTCATGAATAAAAAAGAAACGTAAGCTCTCGCCTTAATCCCTTATTTAACAGAATGCATGGAAGAGTAGGTGCAACCATGGACCTAACTTCAACATCATGTCAGAAATATCAGATGAAACTAATGACGAGCGAATAGTATTCAATGGCATCAGAACATACTATATTAAATTTTCCCATGTAAGTGAAATGATTACCGCCCTTAGGAAAATCGTATTTTACAACTTTCCAAGTGTCCATTACAGGTACGTTTACCTTATGTTGTTACTTTTAAAGAATGTAGAATGGAAGACAAATTTCGGTGAGTGACACGCCCTGTTGAAGGAAAATGGAGAGGTGTTTTCTATACTTCAGCTTACTGTTCAATCAAATTTATCAAGGTTATGAAAGAATCGACAGTTTTACTACTGCAAATTCCGTCTGCACTTTTTTGTTGTACACTCAGTGAAAGCAGGAACATCTTTCTGCATCTTCTCAGGGTTCTAGAACTCTTCTGGGTCCTTTGAGTGTAGTTGGGTGATCAACTAACTCACTTTATACCTAGAATAGTGCCCCAAGCCTCACCCAGCGTAGGTGTTGGGCGTGCTATCATACTCTTAACTGACTAATTAAGATAAGAAGATTGAAATAAAAGGACTAGGAGGGAAATGAAACAATTTATCTTCGGGTTCATGGAGCAAACTGACTCCAATACTGCATATAGCAGAACCATTGATTTAATAATATACATGAATCTCTCAAGAAATCCTTAACAATCTTTATACATATATATGGCAATTTACCATATGTGACAAAACACATTTAATTGACTTTTGAACTCAAAACAATTATAAAAAACGTTACTTCATCTTTAAAAAAAAATCAATTAATCATAAAAAGGAAATAATTAACTTAATTAATTATTATTAATTTAAATAATAATTAACATAATTATTGATAATGTTTGTTCTTCAGAAATCAGGTACTTTTGGTGCTGCCATCTTGTGAGCACTTTTTCACACGTTTGTATCTTGCAGCTAAATATAGGATATGTTGCAATGATATCATATTAATTAATATTTTAACTCCAATAAAAGAACGAATTAATAAACCATTAAATAGTAATAAATTAATATAGGAGGCTGCCACACAGTATGTTAAAGGCCTCAGGGGCTGGAAAGTGAATGGAATCTTGTAATAAAGCATCCATAATAGAAGTGAATTCAGATATCATATTCGAATACTGACATCTGTTTATATAATGTTTTTTATAAGTGAAAGTAAACTTGATTAATTCAAATAAATTGTGCCGTCATCTTTTCTTTCTTTTTAAACGCTATAGTGGAGATAGGCCTAGTTGCAGGAAATTCTCCATGTATATTTGCGTTTCGGTATAAATTTGATTTGTCTAACCTTTCCTGCATCCATCAATTTCCTTCCTTCCAACCCAGAACTTCGTACGGGTTCAATAGTTGAAGCAACTTGAAATCCAAAGCATCCGGATAACCATTCTGACTGAGGAGTATTTATAGAGCTGCAGTTCGTGGTATATGTATTTCAACTTAATTTGTGATCTTTTGCTATATTTGTGTGTATGTGAGATACTCCATTTGAATTATTGTGTATTTGTGCTTGCAGAACCATCTACCGAACATTAAAGTGCATGCTTACTTTGCCCCTGTGACTCCTCCGCCGTCGGCTGGTGGTTCGAGGCCCCGCTACTGCCGCTGTTGTGTGATTTTATGAAGACTGATGAAGTGGATTGGACAGCAACTGATGAAGGGAGTGGAGCGAGTATTCTTTGTGGTCATGGTGTCAATTGCACGCTGTGCGGCGTGGGTGTGGTGGTACCTCTGTGCTTTAAACGAAGCCGTGTTTGACTAGAATGCCTCGGAGAAACGAGAGACAGCGAAGCCGTCTTTTGGGATATTTAAACGAGAAAACTGCTGTCGTCTTCTTTTTGTGGTGATAGACTACACAGACAGACATATCTCCTGCTGGCCAACCTTTGTGCTTCGGTTCGTACGTTGCAAGTGTGTTTGTGTAACGAGAGGGCGGAAGAGAAGCGGTTATTTATAGAGCTTGGGAATTCTGTTTCAGTGTTTCTTTTATAACAAGAATATCAATGCAGCAGTATTGTATGCAAGGAGTGTGTGATTTTTAAGTACTATTATTGTTACTTACCGATTATTAATACTCATTTAGAATTCTTTTTGTAATCCTATCAATTGGTACAAGTATGAACGCGATCTTTTGTGTACATTTAGCTGAGAATTGAATAATATTGTGAAGTCACATCATCTGTATTCACAAATACCGAAAGTTGCTAATATTTCATTAAAGGAGGATTAAAAAATGAGAAATAAAAATGGTTAATCAGTCAGCACAATAGTGAATATACAGAAGACTTTGTTTTTATTCTTGAATGAGGGCATTACTTAACTTGATTCAGTTTTTGTTCTCAATTGATTTTGAAGGGATCTCTTATGCTTCTTCGACCAGAAGGAAACACTTCTAAAATATATATATATTTTTTAAAGGATATAAGGAAAAGATAGGCATGTATTTAGTGCTTAGAGATGATATTTTGATGGGTGATGTGTTGTGATAATGTTGTACTCGATAGATATAAAAGAAAATGGTTTGAACATTTTAGTCGTTAGAAGTTACGAAAAGTGGATTATTTGTAATGGGTCCGTTGGAAAAAACGACTACTATATAAGGGAAATAAAGCAACAGCAGAGCACATACATTAAGGTAAAAGGATCCCCTTCTGTTTTTTAGTTGATTTACTCCCCTCCCCCGCGTACAGACATCTTGAGAATTCTGTGAACTGTGTGTGAGAAGCATAATGGTACTTTCAGTAACCCAAGACTCCAGTAACAAAGTGTACAGTATTTTCAGAAGGAAAGCACGATTATTTTTAAGAAGTATGTGTGTAAGAAAAGGTATAACATTGTGACATTGTTGGCGAAGGCGAGTTTTAAGTTTATAAAATGGCATAGGTTTTATTTATACGTAATTCGTTTGTTTCCAGCGTAAAGTGTGTTAGGTCCGAAATGATAAAATGAGTTGTCCATTTCCAAATAGTATTTTGGGAGGGCAACGTTTCGGTCTGATGTTTTAAATCCAGTTCCATGTCTGGGCAATGTTATTCGGTGCGCCCAGCCAGAAGGTGTTAAGTTACGATCTTGTGGTAATCGAATAACTACTCAGAGATAGAATTGGATATTTTTGGCCACTTTTGGACTTGACACATCTTACTTTGGAAACACAGAATTAGAGTGATGCGGGGTTTTCATAATCTCATCTGTTAGCACTGATGTACGAAGTTGCTAAGTGAAGTATAGTAATGGTTGTGTAGGTTTTCATTTTGTTTGTTCTGATATTCAGAATTGAAAACCGTTGTTTTGGACATTTTTTTTAACAGCATGGCTCAAATGCAAAGCCAGTGTTTTAAACGATGTGTAAGGTGAAGATTTTGAGCAAAAAGAAATAAACTAATGGAACGAGGGTGACTATTTTATACATTCCGCCATAACCCTATCGAATTTCTTTATTTTGTATGTTAGCTATGCCTGCCACTGGGGAAAACGTTATTCTAAGCAGAATCTCATTGATTTTAAGTTTTTGTTTCTTTCAAGGTATTGACAACGTATGTATACCTCTTTACATTTCACATTCAAGGAAATTCTGGCAAATATTAAAAAGAATTTTTTTTTGTAAGAAATACATTAAGGTTACAGATTCAACAATAAAGAGACAGTTAAAAGAAAAAAGTATTATTGTAGTTGACTGATTAACCATTGTCTAAAACAATTTTTCGTTTGTTGAAATGTCCTTTATAGAAAGTGTGTTAATAAAAAAAAAAAGGTAATTGATAACTATTTTGCTTCAATCAGTCCAGACGGTTGTGATGTTTTATATGCCCTCGTGTTCACCAGAAGAAAAGGAATCACAGTATTTCTTAAATGAACCTTCGAATTAGCTTTGCAGCCATCTTAGGTTTTTTTTTCTCCTCTTCAGGTGCTGTCTTTATAATTATTTGTGTCTTCCTTTTGTGTCATTGTCAATGTGTGTAATACATATAATTCAGGTGTATGCGTGTGTGTGTGTCAAAAGACGACGAATTCGTGAGAGAAGATGTGGTCTGAAAGAACAATTACACAAAACGAGAGGTTTTTCTTTAAATGTGCTTATTTATGTTTGCTTTACGAAATAAGTTTCCTTTCCTGATAAGTCAAAGCAAAAAAGTTGGTCTGAAGAAGTACATGGAAAGGTACATAGAGGGCACTGGCTTCGCTGAAGTATTACATATTGGAAGAAGAAAAGAACATTTTTGTGAAGACTATTTTTTAAACGTTGACGTGAATTGTGTAGTCAGAATCACCTTCGAACTCTTGAATGACTGATGCTTTAACTTATACAGAGAGAGATGACGTGAGAATGAACAGAGAAAATAAAGTAATTATATTTCGTAGATGTACTAATTTTTTTACAGTTAAAACAAAGAATAAATATATAAGTATATATATATATATATATAAAATATATATTACAAAGAAATTCGCCCATGCCTGTGATAATTTTAAGGTAAAAAATTTAACAGTGCTTTATAGAGGTGGAATCAGGTATTTTTAAATGGTTGTATGGGTCATTCATTCATTCATTCATTCATTGCATTATTTTACAAACAGAGCAAAATGTACTTCTTTATACAACAGAAGCTTGATATGTAAGAAAGTCAAACTACATTTGAATATCTTATACTAACTGTAAGAAATTCCTGCAGTGAGAGTCGGGACACACCTCTATAAAGAAAAGCAGAAATCATCCCCTGAAAAACAATGTAGAATTGTTGGTAATTGAAAATGTCGCACCATAAATGGCAATAAACCTAAAGTAATCCTAATGACATTTTTAGGCAAAAAAAAACAAAAAAACTCTTTCATGTTGTGTTTTCACGGTGCGTCTAAATAAATAGATTTTTTTAAAAAAGAAAGAAAAAACTTGACAAAGTGATGTCTCCCTTGATGAGAGCCATGCTTCATTAATGTATGCATTATTCATAATTAAATAATCACTTTGTAAAGTTGCAGAAGTTAAAATGCAGCAGAGAAAGTATTTTTTATTGGTCTGTGTCTCTAAAGCACGTCTTGAATGTGAGCTGCTTGTAAGACTACACCTTTTGTAGCAACAAAAGCTTTGTTAAGATGCTAAGGCCAGCAAAAAGATTTTTTTGTTCCTCTTTCTACGCTGTGGACACATTAATCTCAACATGGTCTCATAGATGATATTTTTTCATTAATATTTATTTATATGAAGTTGTATTTATGTCCCACTTTTTTCGACTAATTGAAATGTGATAATTGCATGTCAGTGTCATTTCCTTCCTGTTTGTATGACGATTATGTTACCAGATTGTTTCACAAAGCCTAACTGGGATGATGTGTTTATATTGACTTCTATAGTCTCAAATAAATCCAGTGATTAAAATGAGGCCTCATTAATTTGTGCCCTATTTCTTTTTCTTTTAGAAGAAGCTCCTCCAGGTGATATGTTCAGGTAATGTCTGTACAAGTTGAGATCCCATATCCAAAATGCTTGGGAGTAAAAATGTTTGTTTCGAAATTTTGAATATTTGCATAGAGAGATGTATCTTACGCCTAGAAACAAAGGGAATTCTGACAGGTTGTCTATGGCTTCCCTGAGTTCCATCAGACAAATGTCGGTACGGCTCAGAAACCTCCCCTTTTCTACCTCTGGATGAGTACTCTCCAACGGGCATCATCCTTTAGGGTACAACTCTCTCTTGTCCATAAATATCATTTTACAAACAAAGCAAAGGTGTTACTATCTCATTAGCACTTAAAGATAATAAATATAAACCTATTATTAATACGGGACTCGCCATAGGTCAGTCGGTGGCGCGTCTGACTACGAATCGGGCGACCCGGGTACAAATCCCGGCCAGGATACTGGAGATCTTTCCATCAGGGCTCTCTTGCCTGGCGCGCTCAGGTATATTCAGCTTCCTATAAACTTGAGTACCAGTGTCTCCTGGGTACCTTTGGAGGTAAAGGCAGTTGAGCGTGGGACTGACCACCCCACCTCAATTTGCGATCTACGTCGAGAATGTGGAGCGCCACTTCCACATCCCGCATGCTTGGTGTCACCTTATTAATACAGCGGGAAAATAATTTCCTTAAGTAAACTGTTCGATACCTGTGTTTTGACTGCGACCAGTCACATGCGGACAGGTGGGATTTTTTTCTTCTACATCGGTGCTCAAAAACGTTGGGATTTTGAAGATTTTGGGTCAAGGATTTTATTAACCAGCAGCAATGATAGAGCCATAGTAAAACTCCGGCTAATAATTTCCATCGGGCTGAGAAAAAAATCCTGCGGGATAAAACGGGAGAAATAATGGAAATTAGAATTTCTGAACTTAGAATACTTTTGCCCATGAAATTATAGCTGCATATCAGGAGAATATTTTCTATACAAGTGCATATCTCTGCATACGATGTTGCAGTATATTTATTTCTGAAAGAACAGCAACTCGGGCATGTTCATACGTCAAAACTTTTGTCTATAGCTGTACGAAAGGTTTGTAGGGTATAAATTTCCGTGAAAGTTGTAGTTAGGAAATATAGATACA
>JAGDQP010047545.1:0-14997 GCA_022664845.1 Lepisma saccharinum
TGTTATTGATGCTACTCCTTACATTTCCGTCTCTTTGAACTCACGTTACTAGAGTACATTTCTGGACATTTTTCATTACCTATTTCCACACTTGTGAATCACCCTGTTTCATGTGTTGTGCTCTACCGACACTGCAGATATCTTTCTAGACCATCCGACTACAAATTTACTACACTTAATACTCAGAACGTCTCTGTTGGCCATCATCCGTACCTGGCGATTATGCAACCCCACACTACGGGCATGAAAGTGTCCGCCATTCTGTACTTGGCTAAGATATCGACTTAATACAAACGAATTATTGTTACCAGGTGGGAACCCTATCCATACATATCCATTTAGACCAATCTTTTATTGGCAGATTGTCCGGGAATCCCTACGTTTCTTTGGGGAATCCCTACGTTTCTTTGGGGAATCCCTACGTTTCTTTGGGGAATCCCTTGCGCGTGCATTGTAGGGTTCTGAAGCATGCATATTTCAATAGAACAGGTATGAATTATTATGTTACTTTTTTTACCCGCGCTCTGTACGTTGAATAGTTTCCGAAATATTGGCGTCTGAAATTCATTTTCCCACGCTTTCGGCACCTTGTAGATCCGAAACTATGTCCGATCGTCGAATGTTCAAGAGGACTTTTTTCTTGTCTCAGTGTCAGGAATCACCTCCCAAGAGCTTTAACACTTATTTTGCAAGACCCGATATATATATATATATATATAGGGGTTGGACAAAAAAATCTAAAAACACGTCATACAGGACACGTAAGTGTGGCCCGCCACTGTACACCACGTGTTGCGGTTGCCGATCGTGTTTTGTTTTCAATGTGTCATGTGGACCTTCCTCTTCCGTCAGCAGTACCCAGTTCACCTTGAGTGTCGTGGTGTGCAAGTGGTGCGGTTAAATGAACGACCTCACAGACTTCCAAAGAGGCATGATCGTTGGTGCCCGTCTGGTTGGAGCTTCAGTGATAACAGTGGCGACTATTGTGGGGGTATCGACAGGCACTGTGTCCAATGTCACGAGGGCATACACAATGCATGGGCAAACAACGTTTGCAAAGCACAACAGTGGTCGAAAGACAATCCTGTCCGATAGGGACAGGGGGGCATTAAAACGGATTGTAGCAGCTAAAAAGCAGACCACTGCAATGAAAATTACGTCTGAACTCAATTCCGGCCTACAGAACCCGGTTTCATCAAAAACAGTGCGACGGGAACTTCATAAAATGAAAATTCATGGCAGGGCCGCGATTTCCAAACCTCTGGTCACAGCAGTAAATGCGAAGCGGCGTATCCAGTGGTGCAAGGACTACAAGGAGTGGACGCTTGATCAGTGGAAACACGTAATGTATTCCGATGAATCGACCTACACCTTGTTTCCAACAACCGGTCGTGTTTACGTATGGAGAACACCGTCGCAGGCCTATGATCCAGACTGTCTGCGCACAACTGTAAAGCATGGGGGTGGTTCTGTTACAGTATGGGCAGTGATATCGTGGTTTTCTGCAGGTCTCATCATAGCCCTGCATGGAATGATGAATGCTAAGGCGTATGAGGCCATTTTGGGGGACCAGGTTCTACCCATGGCCCACACATTGTTCCCGGATGGTGATGGCATCTACCAAGATGATTTGGCACCCTGTCACGCTGCAAAAACGGTGCAATCATGGTTTGAGGAGCATGACCAGGAGCTATCACACCTCCCCTGGGTCCCACAATCACCAGATCTGAACATCATTGAGCCATTGTGGTCTGTGTTAGAAAGGCGTGTTCGGTCTCATTACCCTCCAAAAACATCCCTTAATAAACTGGAGCATGTTTTGGAGGAAGAATGGTACAACATTCCACACACCACCTGTCAGGAGCTGTATACGTCCATTCCACGTCGCATCCAAGCGATTTTGGACGCAAAAGGAGGCCCCACACCATACTAGGTATGATTTTCACACTTTTTCAAACGTTTTAGATTTTTTGTCCAACCCCTGTATATGTTCGTTGGTCGTTATTCCCGTGTACCTACACAAGATTTGCTAGAAACACAGATCGAAATAACAATGCACTGAGATAAATATTTACTTTCAACCAGTGTGAGAATTAACGAGGAGGATGCCCGGGATTTCCCCCCTCGCAAATAAATTTCCCACTCTGACAAATTTATTTTTTGTCCCTGCCAGGGATACATTTCTCTCCCCCCCCAGAAAATGTTTCGACCAAGATCAGATAGAAAATCGGAACATCTTTATTTGGCAGAAGTTGAAACTATTTTCATGGAAGTGACAAGGGTTTATGAACTTTTACTAGCAGCTAAGAAGCCTATTTGGTAGCCTTTTCTTTTAAGATGTTTATGAAGTCCAAGACATACAGTCCCATTTTCCAATAGGGAGTTACTAAATAATTAACATTAATGTACTTCGTAAACATCGCAAAAGAAATGGCTTTCAAATAGGCTTCTTAGCTGCTTGTGTGTACAAGTTAATATATCCTTGTCACTTCCATGAAAACAAAGGGTGGTTCTCGAAAATTGTAACAGGGCCATAACTAGTGCAAAAAAGATCTTTGAAACAAAAAATGTCAATACCAAAGTGCATATACGGAATCACGTGGTGTCGCTTTTGAAACCAGTGGCGTCTCGAGAATACCTCTGCGGCGGGAAAGTTCAAAATTTTAAATGGAAACAATGGTTGATTTTGCTTTCTTTGAAACAAATACCGGTACGAAATTTTGAACACCTTTCAGATGAAACATTGTTTAATATCTCGTAACGTTTGGCAACTACAAGAGTTAATTTGTAGGTCAACAGTTAACTTATCAAGTAGCTCTTGTAACTGACGATATTTAAACATGTTTCCTCTAAAAGTTGTTCAAAATTTAGCGCTTGTTTCAATGGGAGAAAAATGAACCTCTGTTGCTTTTAAACTTTTGAAGTTGCCCCCTCCCAGTAGAGGTATTCTCGAGACGCCTCTGATTTCAGAAGTATCACCACGTGATTCTGCACATGCAGTTTGGTATTAACATTCTTTGTTTCAAAGATTTCTGTGCACTAGGAGCTGAGATATGGCCTGGCACTGTTACAGATCTCGAGAACCTATATATACATATCAACATGCACGGCAGTGCATGAGCCAAGTTCTTCACGTCAGAAAACGTCAGCACTGCCAGAAGCATGTTATACAGGAACAAGAGTTTATGGCAAAATCGACGATTTGGGGGCCCCGTAAGAAAAAAGATGTTAAAGATAGGAATATGAGCTTTTGCCGTTAAGGAGATATGGTAAATATGTGCAGATATACAAAATTTCATATTCGTATCTCAAACTGTTCTAGTTGGGGACCCCTGAAATTGCACATTTTAGGCTAACTGACTGACACTCACTCACGGACTGACTGACTCACTCATCATATTGTTTAGGGTGTTTGGAGTAAGCTAGAAACATGAAATTTGGTATGAAGGTAGAGGATGATAAGTAGATAAAGGAAAAATTCCGACATTTTGAAAAGGTCCCCATCTTGGATTCAAAATGGCCTCCAAACCTAAAATTTCAAAGAATACACAGGCTAAACGACTAAAGATAGAACAGTGAAATTTGGTATGAAACTACATCATTGATAGCAAATTAAGGAAACTTTTTAAAAATTTGAAAAAGTCGCCATCTTGGATTCAAAATGGCGGCCAACCCTAAAATTTTAAAGAATACACAGCCTAAACGGCTGCCGCTAGAATAACGAAATTTAGTTTGACAGTACAACATTATTAGTAGATTATGAAAATATTACAAAATATCTCTAAAGACGCCACCTTGGTTTAAAAAGGGCGGACGTCATAAATCGATTTTCCAACTGCTTGAGCCAGAGATACGAAATTTGGCATAATGATGTACTATCAAGAGTAGTTTAGGAAAACATAACGTTTTAAAAAATTCATCATCTTTGATTCAAAATGGCAGCTGAAATACCATTTTGCACATCGTTCGAGATAGAGAAATGAAATTTGGTATGACAGTGTATCATCACGAGTATGTCACGAAAATATAAGAAAACGTTAAAAATGTGTCCATCTTTTATCCAAAATGCCCGCCTATGCCCCACTTTATAACGACTGAAGCTAGAGAAACGAAATTTGGTATGAAGGTGTACCGTTACGAGTAGGTTAGAATAAATTCGGCTCGTCTCCCCTACTAGGGTGCAGTTCCCAGCGGGAGCCTGATTGCGATAAAGGGGTGCGCCTCAGCGAGGCCATTTTGGAATTCTGGGGCAGCACTCCCATGAGGCGAAGCGAGCATATAAATTACACAAGTGTAAAAAGCTGCGAAATACGAGCAAAACCACCAGGGGTGCAAAATGTCCAGTCAACTCCTTCAACCTCAAAAAGTGGTGAAATGGAATATGGATGAGCCTAGTTCCTCGCGCCAACTTCTAATACTCCTGCGTGTCCCACCAAGTTTTACTCGTCACAAACGTTAGCACTGCCAGGAGCATGTTATACAGGCAGAATGTGGAAGTTTCTCCATTCGGACGCAGCGCTCTGGAGTATGAGGGAATATCTGCATCATGGGGCGCAGCGCCCTGCAGATTCTGGTTGTGATAAAAGGACGCAGTTCCTCCAAACTCCTCAAGTTCGATGCGCGGCCTGTCAGAGACGCGAGCGAATCGAGGGGAGTATCAACACGTACGGCAGTGTATGCAGCTGAGTTCCGCGTTACATTTTTGAAAAAGTTGTTAACTTGGATCAAAATGGTCTCACAAAAACTTTTCCCACACCATTCGAGCTATAGAAACGAAATTTGGTATGAAGGTGTACCATTACAAGTAGGTAACGGCAATGTAAGAATTTTTTTTTTAAAAAAAATCGCTTTCTTTAATTCAACATAGCCGCCCAAATACCATTTTCCAAACCACTGAAGCTAGAGAAACGAAATTTGGTATGAAGGTGTACCATGACGATAATGTTTCAATAAATTGATCAAACCACCGCTATGAGCGTGCAGCCCCCGAGGCGATATGAGAAAAGGTCTGCACAGCATGGGGCGCTGCCCCCAGAAAGTCTGATTACAATAAAGGGCTAAAAATTTGAAGTTGGGGTGCACACAGAATTCTGGGGCAGCACACCCAGCGAGGCGAACCCAGTGTACATATACACGTATAAAAAGCTGTGGAATCCGAGCAAAACACCAGATGATGTTCGAGCCTTAGGGTTGGTGGT
Source organism: Lepisma saccharinum (assembly GCA_022664845.1). NCBI lineage: Eukaryota > Metazoa > Arthropoda > Insecta > Zygentoma > Lepismatidae > Lepisma > Lepisma saccharinum. The sequence continues at coordinate 5,199 of JAGDQP010047545.1, forward strand.
GGTGGATTTTAGGACCGCCAGCAGGAAGCAAATTTGCTGTATCATCACAAGTAAGTTACAATAAATATGGCAAAGCTTCCCTATGTTTCAATAAATATGGCATTCCCAGGGGTGGTGGGTATGGGAAAAAATCTGCAACATGGAAGCACAGTGTCCTGGAGAGTGGTTAAGATAAAGGGGCGTAAGTACCCAAAAACTCGAAGTTGGGGACGCAGCCAGCTACGGGGGCGAGGACATAAACGAGGCCGAGCGAGCAAGTATATATATTATACACGTACAAAAAGCTGTGAAATCCGAACAAAAACACCAGAGGTGCAAAAAGTGGAGCCAAGTTCTTTAGCCCTAAAAAGGTGTGAAATGGGATACGGATGAGCATGTAACAGGAGCAAAGGAACTTGGCGCGAGGCGGCAAGGTTCATGATCCTCAAGCTATAAGGGTGGTAGGGATCCTAAAACCCACTACGACCACCGCCCCCAACCCTAAGGCTTTTGCCAGCTCGCGCCAGGTTCCTTTGCTCCTGTTACATGCTGTCACCAAGGAACTTGGCTCATCCGTATCCCATTTCACACCTTTTTAGGGCTAAAGAACTTGGCTTCACTTTAATTCGCACACTGCTTTCAACGTGTTATTCATGAATGACACGAAAGAGTATGTTGGTATAACCATAGGATTCATGTTGAAAGTTCAAATCTTGTTAGAAATTTGGGGTAGTTCAACTGAGACAAAGGGGAGTTTCCTCAAGGGAAATAAAATTAAGTCATCTATTTTACTATTGTTATGGTAAATTATTGTTGTTATAGATAAAATGTGACAGCGTTGATATTAATGAAAACTAATGAACTAACTGTATGGCTTAGGAAACTAGCAAGTTCATCGTCAAAGTATTGTCATCCCAACAACGTCTCGGTCTTCTCCACATTTTTCTTCCGACTTACGAACTACGATGGAAATAATATTCTTCTTCCTCCATCCAAGCTATATGGCCTGGTCATGTTCACTGTCATGATTTAAGTACTCTTATATCGGGTGAGTGGTAGAGTCCATGGAGATGTTCAGTTTGCAGTCTCTTCCATTCTCCCGTCGTCTCATCTAATATATCTTTCTCAAAACCATGCACGTTGTATTTTTCTAATGCTCTTTACTATGTTGCAAATTAAATTTAATTGGAGAATCTGTTCTAGGACTAAAGTAGTGCTCAAACTTGTAGTATTTTTTTTTCTGGAGCACGACCACGCCTTAAATCGTGCTATTTACGATGAGTCTAGGTTTACCTTATAGTAGTTTTAAGTAAACGGTGTAGGTTTACTTAAAATATAAATTTTGGACTAAAAGATTAAAAGGATACACCTAAAGTAAGTAAAATTATTTTATTATCAGGGATTACAGGAAATCTATCCCAGAAGTCCCTTGGCACCAAGGGTAGCAGCAGCACCATACGGAGCACCCAGTGAGGCACCTGCAATTCCAAGACCACCTGCCAATGGAGCAGCTAATGGTGCACCAGCGATTCCAACACCGCCTGCCCAGGGAGCACCTAATGCGGCACCTGCAATCCCGACTTTGCCTGCTAAGGGAGCACCTGCAATTCCAACACCGCCTGCCCAAGGTGCACCTAATGGGGCTCCAGCAATTCCAACACCGCCTGCCCAGGGAGCACCTAATACGGCACCAGCAATCCCGACTTTGCGTGCCAAGGGAACACCTAATGGAGCACCTGCAATTCCAAGACCACCTGCCCAGGGACCAGCCAGTGGAGCAGCCACACCTAATGGACCAGCAAGACCTAAGGGAGCAGCTGCAACCGCTGGAGCACCTATGATGGCTGGAGCAGCAATAGCACGATTAGCGTAGCCAACAGTTGTTAAAGGTGTTGCAATAGCTGCTGCGTAACCAAGACCAACAGCACCTCGCTTTCCCTTCTTCTCCTCAGCAGCTGCGAGAGCGACCAAAGTGACAAGGATGATAGCCTGAAAAAAAAAACAGAACAAATAATCGAATTAGAATTACTTCACTTGCGAATACAGAAGCCATGAAATTTAGAAAATTTGAGTGAGACTAGAGATAAAATAAAATATATAAACTGGTGTTGACAATATAATATAAATATAAGATCTTATGACATTTGCAGGTCTATTAGGAAAGACGCCTGTTCATTACACGTTTTAATCCACATAGGCTAATCAACTAGAAAACCACATACAATTCCTACAAATATTCTAAGATATCTTATTTGAGACCCCCAAATGAGCTTGAGATTTTCGATCATAGAAAGATATTCCTGCTTCTGATAATATAGAATGCTGAGAACAATAAAGGGATATATACCAAGTACTAATTTACGAAAACATAAATTTTAGTTTGTAGGTAAAACAACTTCGTGTAAGGAACAATGCATTAGATATATAGAAATATTCCACTACCATCTAGCATCGGAAACTGTTAGTTTACAGGAATATCTTAAATACCTACTCGTATGAGGAGCATTGATATGTAGCCTCGACTATTGTTTTTTATTGTGCTTACAATAATAATAATACTTATTATTATTATTATCATGTGTTTGACAATACTGTTACCTGACACTCGCAAAACGTCACGTAATTTTCGTTCCCGTGACAACTCCCAAATTACATGAAGAGAATTTGCGAGTGATTATGTTTTTTATTCCATTTAGCAAAATCTAATTATGAAATTTCTCTCGAAGGAATGTGTGAGTGGCAGCGAAATTATCAAGAGACTTTAAGCACTGTTTGGTGAGTCGTTCTTGACCCATTTATCTACGTTTCATTGGTGTAAAAGGTTCAAATAGGGTTGACAAAGCGTTGACATTAAACTCCTTAACGCTGTAGATCACCCCCGCCATCTTGGTACGCACTTTCCATTGATTTACATGGGAATTGTTTTACTCATTTTATGCCTCTCGGAAGAAGAATATTTAAGTTCTGCTTTCACAGAATTTGTCTTGGTGGTTATTTTGACTCTTGTATAGTTTTGGTTTGTGAAGTTTCTCCAAATATATAAGTATAATGTATTATTAATAGTTTGCTATATAAATCACAATATGTTAAAGGAAAATTTTACTGTTCCTGTGTAAAATATTTCATTTCTATAAAGTAGCATGAGTAAAAGAGAACATGACGATAAACTGTGCGAAAACAGAAGTTAAAATTATACTCTTTAAAAGTATAAGACGAGTAAAACAATTCCCATGTTAATCAATGGAAAGTGCGTACCAAGATGGCGGAGGTGATCTAGAGCCTTAAGTCATGCACGGTAACTACTGTTCACGACGTCATGATTGAACTCATATTGGACAACTACAGGACTAGTGTGAGTGATCTGAACTCTGAACTGAACATTGGGGTTGACAGCGTGGATGGCATCATACAGGATAAGTTACACTTTACTAAGGTTTGCGTGAGACCGCGGTGACTCAGTGGTTAGAGCGCTCACCTTTGCCACTTGGGGTCGTTAGTTCAAACCGTACTCGTGCCATGTGGGTTTGTAGTGGGCAAACACAGTGTGCGTGGGTTTTCTCGATTTTCTTCCGTTTCCTTCCACTTTCTTCATTCCAACAATCATCTCATCATCATCTATCCTGCATGAGCTAAAGTTGTCTAATATGAATGCTCATTTACCACATTTTAAAGAGGATATGAATGTTACAAGTATCATATTTAACTAATGACATTACACGAAACGGTCTCAAGAATAAAACGTTAGGTTCGTTGCCGTTTCTAGCTACTATTCTGTACAATATTGACCGAGAGACTTTAAAATTACTAATGAAGGAGAAATATTCCAACTTTGAATGTAAAGGCGTTGGTAAGAATTATTTAAAATTTAGGTCGGAAACTTTAAGAAGTTAATAAACTTGATGATAATAACTACTAGCACTATAAATGAAATAATCTTAGAAAATATAAGGACTTCACCCTTCGCGTGAGGAAAACGCAGATTTCGAAACATTAATTTGGTGGTATTATAACAGGTTAAGATGATAGGGAAACATCAGATACATACAGGATCGACGTAAGAGGTAATGGTAAAGTAGAGGCTCTCATATATAGTCAAGATATCAACCTACCTGTTGTGACGGCGGGAAGGAAAGCAACAGCTGTCATTATCACTGATTCAATTAGTGTTGACCTTACGATTGCTAAGTTACTATGCGTCCTCTTAAGCTGTCATGTTGAAATAAAGTAAATAAAGTACTTATCCTTATCTACCAATACATATAGCGTTGCAGAAAAAGTGACGATAAATAAAGAGATGAATTCCTTATAGCAAAAGAAGAAAAGAGTGCCTTTGAGGGTAACAATAATGTAAAAGCAGGTTTTTTTTCGAAGAATCATCACCGGTATGATGGCGTCACAATTGACGTCATATTTCGAGAAGACATGATGCAATTGGAATAACGCAACGTTTCAAGAACGTTTTATCGTTGAATGTTTAAAAAAAAATGTTTATAACGCATTTATACAAAGTCCTCTGATATACTTATGTACAATCTGGTGTCATACGAACAAGACAAGATTACATAAACTTATATTGTTAGAGAAAAAAAGCTATTAGAATAATGTATGGTTATCAATTGTATCATCCCTGTAAGAGTTTGTTTTATGAAACAAATATTTTTTCCGCTGGAAGTATTGCTTAAAATCCATTCATGTATCTACGTTTATAAAGCACAGGGTGGAAATATGAACAGTAATTTAGTGTTCATAAAAAGGAATGAAGTGCATGGCTATAGGACCAGACAAACAGAGCAAATTAGCATTGATAACATTAAAACTTCTACTTATGGTACAAATGGTGTTAAAGATAATTGATGTCAAAATTAAAATAATTTACCTCAAGACATAAGGACCATTAAATAAATCTATTCCCAAATTTAAAAATGAAGTAAAGAAAAAATACTTTTGGAATTTTTTACAGATACATAAATTCTTTTGTCTAAATATTACTGGTACAGAAAAATCCCTATTCATTATGTAATGGTTACCTGTAATTTTATCATATTTTTTTATCAATAATTAAATCAATCAAAATTTTTTGGCTTAGAAAATCATAAAGAAAGTACCAAATGCATGAATTTGAGCAAGGTTTTTTGATTGAACAGTACAGATTAAAAGCGATTGCTATTCCTATATATTGCACAATGTTAATTCCTTGATAACGAAATTCTTACGACGGAAAACCAGTCGAAACATAACCTACATATAATCATAAACATTGCTCAAACACATCTATTGAATACAATCGTTGTTGTGCCCTATAAGCGGACACGGCTTACGTTATTATTTGATAAATATGACGTCAGCTATGACAATAGGTCTTCGTATTCGTGCGTCGTTATTTGTCAAGATATGACGTTATTTAAGACCATACCACTTGGTATTTGAGCCTTGTTATTTGTCAAGATATGACTCAATTTATGTCACTACTGCTCCGAGACACTATGTATGTTCCGAATGTTTCTCCAAATAACTCCCTGTTCGTTTTGCTAGGGGAATATATACTTGATCTGACGACCTTACTTTGCAACAGGATATATAATAGGTTATTCTTTCATGGGTTTAGAACTGAAAGAACGTTTGCAGTATAAAAACTTTAATCTAAAGAAGAATTCTGAGTTGTAAAATGAATCGTTCTGAGGTGAGACTACATCAGATATTTATGTACAACATTTCCTAAGGAGCATTCATACTTACAAAGAACTTCATGGTGTTGCTGCTAGCTGTTCAAAGACTTGGGATAGATCTTCTGGTTCTCGAAGAATGCAACTGCCTTTTATACTTGGAATCAATGTGCATTCACTAAAACACCGTAATCGAGTTTCGTATATGTAAATATCGTAATGTGCTTCGGCTAAACGCTTAAATTATAAGAGAACAAAACTATTAAAACCTCAATATTTTTTCGCAACTTATGATTAATTGCTTACACGTGCATGTCTTTTTTATTTTTCAATAAATAAATAATCATTAAGTAAGATTCAAGTATACAAGAGAGTCTGTATTAAAATAATTAATGACGTGGAAATGAATATTGCATTAGGTGAAGAAGAAAGTGGACTTCCAATGAAGAGATGAACACAAATGAAAAGAAAAAGAAGCGAATAGCGTAAACAAAATTTGAACACATAAATGTGAATCAAACCTTAAGAAAGAAAATAAGAATAATGTACGATTATACAGCGAAAATCTTGTTAGGAAAATAATCGAGAAAAGTAAAAGTGAAGAAAATGTAGACATCATTGATAAGGAAAGGAGAAAACAAGTGGTAGCAGTTATGACACAAAATGGCAATTAGAAACAAGGAAGAGATTATAAAATACAGGAAACGTTCTGTAGAAAATTATACTACTTCGATTAAGAACTAGGGAATGTTGAGAGTTAAGAAAATGTAAAAGATTAAGACGAAATCAGAGAAGTGGATAAAGTACTTACAGGGATGAAGATGTGTTAAAAAAATATAGACATAATATTTTATAGTGAGTACTTTAAAATTTGTTTAGTAAACTAATTCCAAACTTTATCCAATGGAACTTAGGAATAAGGAAAGGAATAAGGAAAATGAACTTGCTGGTTTTCGTACAGAATTTGACACCAAGAACAAATTTTGAATGAGTCTAGTTAGAGGATGATGAAGACAAACATCGACATTTCTAGGATTAATACATCAAAATATCGATTCGGTCTCTTTGACTGCAGAATTTAAAATTCTTGAATATCACCAAATTGTGGTCGCTTACAATAAGTTATTACAAAACACAGGCCCGACTGCCTTATCAGTCCCTTGATTACATGAAGAGAGTAAAATAATTACAGGTTGGAAATGGAAACTATGGAAACTCAATCTTCCAAAACCTTTTACTATGTCTCAGCTCGTATCAAATCACATTACCTTTATTACAGCGGGCTAAGTTCAGTCAAATGTTGCTCTCTCAGCGAATCCTTGTCAGATACAAAATAGATTTAACGGAGGCAAAGTAAAGAACAAAGACAAATTTGAAATCAAAATATATACAAAAGTGATACAATAGGTAGTAAAATTAAAACATATTTATAGCAGTACAATATAGAATTAATGCAATATAATAGCAAAGTATATAAGGAAGTACACTATTTAGAATTAATACAATGCAGAAGTGTATAAAGTAGTACAATGTAGAATGAAACACAAATATACGAGAATGTATAATAAAAGATGCACACACACACACTTTAAGACATCATGTATACCAAGGCTGAATCGCTGATCACCAACTAAAAGGAGCTTAACTGAGGTTTTAAGTGTTTCATATGTCTTAATGTTGGTTATCGATATCATTAAGGAGTTCCAGGCTCTTCCTGCAGAAATTAAGAAAGATTTCTACGGGATCTTTAATGAATAATGAGGAATACAACATTTAATTTTACCGCAAGTAATATAGTTGTAGATTTCAGATCTGGTTGTTAACTTTTGATATAAGTACAAGGGTGATTTGACTTTTTGTATTTTATACAATAAACAAAAGTAAATAGCACCAGACTTGATCACCGATGAGCTGATATCTAAGCCTTTACACCGTTAAGAATAGATTGTTATTGTCCACAAGATAGACAGATAGTTTATAACAGATTCCAAAAAATTATACTATTTCATTTTCGCTAAGAAGAGATTATGATGAACTAAATCAAACGCTTTCGTCAGATCTAATAAAAACAGAAATTAATACCATTGAATTATCGATCAAATTTACTATTTTGTAGCTTCTGAAAGGGCTGTGGTTGTGCTATAACTCTTGCGGAAGCCGACTTGAATACTAGGAAGTATACCACTTTTATTTATGTAACTGGTTAATTGCTGAAATAGTACTTCGTCTAACGCGTTTGACATAATTGGTAACAAACGGATAGAACGAAGGTCATTCAATGTGATTTAGAAGAAGTGTTTACAGGGTATGAATATTGTCCACTCCATTATTAATTACGCAACCCCAAAGCATAACAGACTCTCCACCATTTTTAACAGTTGAAGCAATGTTCTATTTTCTGAAAGCTTCATTCTTCTTTCGCCACACATCCTGATATCCATTACTTGAATGCAAGTTTATCTTAGTCTCAAACTTGCACCAAGCCTTTTCCCAAACTTCCAGGTACTTATATTGATAATTCTTGGAAAATTAGAGCTTCTTCTTTCTGCTTTCTTCTGGTGGGTATGTTTTGTTTCTGACTACACATCCTCTGAATTCCCAGTGCTTTCAATGAATTTTGGATTGTTTGTGGTGTCAGATTAACTTGTATGTCCTGGGCGAGTGAAGTAGCAAAATCTTTAGCATTAATTTAAGTTTTGTTCACAGAATGAGGAATGTGTGTTTCATTCCGGACAATTAGTTTCTTGGTTGGCCAGAACGGATTCTATTCCGCAATAACTGCTCTGTGTTATGTTTATTTATGATGCATCCAACGGTAGAGCATGGCTTTCCATCAAGCTTGGCTATGTCTCACTGTCAGTATTTTTTGCCTCCCGCACGTAATTTGAAATTAAAGTGAATTATTTCAATGATATTCCACTCACTTTGTTGCCCATACTTCTTCTTTATGCTTAACACGGTGTGGATTGCTTCAATACACTACGCAGGGTGCTCTTGTACACAAAAGGATGTGTAGAATATTTCTTTCCAGAGTAGTATGAGGTTGTCCAAATACTTTTTTGTGATAAATTTAGGTAGTGGTTGCTCTATCGTTGCTTGTTATCGAGTGGTAGTTATTTCTATAGCATTCTATCTGAGACATCCACATTATACTAAAGGGGCAAGATATGTCGAAATAGGCCACGTTTTAAGTGTGATACAGTCTGTTTTCCCTTTTTGTTGAACTTGTTCAAATACTATTCTTACCTACTGTAGTAAAAATGGTCACTGAGATGAACGTTTGCTGTAAGAAAATGCAGTAATCAGTTTTCGGTTTTTGTCTTAAGGTGTAACAGGAGCTGAAACCTATCAATAGTTTTTGCTATTAATCGGTGTGTTATATTGCTGAAGAGTATAGAAATAGGCTAAACATATAAAAGGAACCACCAGTCAAGCGTTACGCCTTTTTTACTTCCACTCTTGACGACATTATTTAACATGTTCGTGGCATAATTGAAAGACGTTTTTGCGTAACTTGGTAACTGCATGTTTCTCGATTTTTCAGGTTTTAACATGTTCTAATGTTTTTCGTTCAGAAGAATCTTTCTTTGGTACATCTATTCCATTTCACACTTTCAATATGTAATATTTTTATAAGAGAAAACTTTCTTCATGATATTGTGGGATTTTAAGAAAAAGCTGTTTTGAGGAAAACTGCTTTTGTTAATACCGAGTTTTGTGAAAACGTTTCCCCCATTTATGACGAACCCGTATTAGATATGGATGAAGTGGCAATCGTATACAATTTGTCATGACTTCCAAAACAACTCTCCGAAGATCACATAGGAGTGGACAACGCTGGACGTCTAAGGTTGAATTTGAATTGTCTTAATGGTCTTTAGGCATCTAAAGCTCAGGTCGGGATAGAGGAAGGAAAAGTATTCTGCAAAGTGACAGCCAAGACCTATGTTGAAGGTGCTATCCCTACATTTGCCTGGTGTGACTGAGGAAACCTCGGTCAGGGTGGTCGGCCGCTGGGATCGAACCCATGAGTCCACAACCTCTCAAATGCTACCTTACGCTCTACCACTGAGCTACGTTGGTGGGGACGGCTATGAAAATCGCTCTCTCTCTCTCTCTCTCTCTCTCTCTCTCTGTCACACACATATTACTATATA
>JAGDQP010047546.1:0-14997 GCA_022664845.1 Lepisma saccharinum
TCTCATTGGTGTTGTGACGTTTTGCAATCGACCACACAAGAAATTTTAAGCCTTATTTTCTTTTATCCTATTGTAATAAACTTTCATAATTCTTGTTTGATTAAATATTTGAGCATGACATATTTGGGCTGTAAAAGATTCTCTTTGTGTTAACTTGACAATTTTATACATTTTTTTTTCGTTTACCTTCAAAGGCTTTCCTGATCATTAGGACCTCAGAAGGGGTGTGAACCTGTCAAGTATCTACTGTAAATTGTTCTTTATATTTTAATTCGTTAATTTGTTCATATCTCATGCACAAATTATCCAGAAAGTGTGCGGAGACAACACACTACCGTATTCCTGGACCCAAAAAGATCTACGAAGAAAGAAAATGTGTACTGTTTTTTTTTTTTTTCGACGGGATGGGGATGGCTTTTACTTAAATTTCGTTACAAAATGGCTGATGGTAATCGCGAAATTGCCAATAACAAGGCTGCGTCTGCTTTTTACAGAACCATGTCTATCCACATATTGTCGCTCATATGATGGCGATGATTCAGAAGTTACAATGCATGTTTCCCAATAACTCACCATATAGTCTGTATCTGACCTCATGAGTTCTTCTGGGGAAAATATATAAATGAGATAAGGAGTCATCTAACCAATTTTATTTTATTTATGGCCTTTAGGCATCTAAGGCTCAGGCTGGGTAGGGCAGGGGAAAGGATTCGGGAAGGTGTCGGCCAGAGACTATGTTAAAAGTGCCATCTCGGCATTTTCTTGGTATGATTGAGGAAATTTCCTGGAAAATCGTCACTCAGGATAGTCGGCCTCTGGGTTCGAACCCAAAAGAGTCATCTAATCAGTTGAAGAGAAGAGCCAAAACATTTGTCTTTGTACAAAATACGGAAGATTCCGGAACGATAGGGTCCATACATTACAGAGGATTTGAGGGGGATTTCGTTGAAACAATGTGAACAAATCTAACAAGGTAAGACTCAGGCTGGGTAGGGCAGGGGAAAGGATTCGGGAAGGTGTCGGCCAAGGCTTAAGTTGAAGGTACCATCGCGGTATTTGCCTGGTGTGACTGAGAAAAAGCCCTGAAAAACTCAGTCAGGATGGTCGGCCACTGAGACTGAACCCACGGCCTTCCGAATGCTACCCCAACGCGCTAACACTGAGCTACTGTTGTTCGGTAACATGTAGGCAGAGAAACAGTGCGAGAAAAAGGCTTTTTTAACGTAGAAGATACAAGTGATATTAAAGATTTACTATGTAGAGCCAGCGAAATTTCGGAAAGTCTCTGAGCGCGTTATGCACAGCTTGGTTGTGAATCTACTTCTATCACGTGACGGTATAAGCATTAGAGATGGGCTAAACTGTTTTCAATAACTGTTATAACTGAACTGTTGTTTTAAAATAACCGTTTCATATATTTTTAGTACTGAATTCTATTCGCACTGTAAACAAGTGTAAAGAAGCAGTATAAAAGCACCATTTTAGGTTAACTTATCTGTAGCCAGTCATGTGTGGAATATTAAATGTTAGATCAATGTATAACAAAATGTATAACCTTGCTCACGTACTATCCCGGTATTCGCCTGGTGAAACTGAGGAAAACCTCAGTCAGGATACTTGGTCGTGGGTTTCGAACCCACGTGCCTACCCAGGAAACTTTATATACGCCAGGATAGATTACTATATGCCTATTCTAACTACACACAAAAATAATTTTAACTTCAATGTGGACCCAGAAAAATTTCAAAGGAGGTCAGACGCCCTAGTTTTTCCCTCACCTAAGGCAAGAGAGAGAGGGGGGAGGGAAAGAAAGAGAGAGAGAGATAGAGAGGGGGGGGCAAAAACACATACACGTGGGTCGTGGGAACATAGTAACTAAAGAGAAATGTTTAACTTAGGAACTTCCTCCACACTGTAAACCTTCTGGCTCCGCTCCTTTCTTGTTGATCGTGGTTTGTCGAACAAAACATTTCGTGGTACTTTGTGTCGAAGAACACGTTCCACTTCAAAATGTCATTCAGGGATTTCCCAAGGATTTTCAGTTTAGAAGGGTTTAATCTGGGGGTGTTCAGAGTTTAGTCTACTAGTATTACACGTGGCTATAGGATTATTCTTAGGCGGTCGTAGGGGCTGCTGATCAAAATTATCATGAGGTATTGATTATGTTTTCAGGGGTGTAGGAAAATCACTGAAGCCAGAGAATAACGATCGTGTGAACAAAGGAGCAGCAAGAAATAAAAGATTTATGAAATTTCTGTGGAAGTTAGAATATTATAAACGTAGACAATGTTAACATGTCAGTTTAATTTAAACTCCAATAGAAATTCATAACTTCTGCATGAAAGAAATAAAGCACGTAAATATCTGACCAATTTATGAAAAACCGTGCAAAAATCTGGCCAGGACCTCGGGGTACTTGTCCCTCTGCCCTGTGCCACCCTCTTAGCCGTCCTGTTATTTGCGTAGAGCAATGCGTTATATTTAACCATGGCATCCCTAATAACATTGGACACTTACAGTTTGCTTGCAACCAGTTCGACATGTCAAGTTTGCAAGTTTACAAACAGCTTAACATGACACGTTCGAAACTCTTTAAACTTGAAATAAACTTAAAACGAACGTGTTAGTTGATACTTTACAAACTTCCAGCAAGTTTATCTTGGTACACTTGCTGCAAGGATAAAAGTATGGCATGTCACGGTTGGTACGCTTACATCAAGTTAGCAAGTATAATATTTGCACTTCAAAGCTTGCAGCACATTTATTTTAAGTAAATATAAAGCAACTTTCACATAAAAGCTAGAATCAGGTCACATGAATACTTGATGCAAACGTCTATGCTATTAGGGATAATCTCACTATAGTACGATGCACGCAATTGAACATCTATTCGTCTTCGCTTCGCTAATGAATGCATTTTCAACCATTCCACCCCACTTTTTTTTTTTTTTGGTCAATTTGTTACGATTTGCGCTTCAAGATGGTCGACAAACTTACGGAAATATGCGATACGACACGTGGTGTTTTTAATTTAAGGCTGAATCACAGTGGGTTTTCCGGCCTTTTTCGTTTGACGTCAATTATTCGAAAGTCATTGCTGGTAAACAAAATTTAACTTTCATGGACCAAAGTTCGTTTCGTCCTTCAATAATGGGTACAATTAGTTTTAAAGATATGCTACTAGTAACCTCAGGATTGTATGCAGACACTTTTGGGACATTATTCTGTCCCAGTAAATAGTAAATAGTACATTCATTTCTAAGAACGATCGATCATATATAAAAATCTATTATCTATCATGGAATTATGGTTTTCCTAAAATTTAGATCACATATTGTTTCCTTTCCTTTTAAATTTAGAATACAGTTTGTTCAGGTTTAAATAAAAGTATTATTGAATTTTACGTACATTTAGACGTGTTTTTAATCTAATCTTTTGGATGAATCCTCATGGCTGAGTTTGGTTCTCGCGTGCATTGAATTGTTATCTCGCCATTTGAGAAGAGCAATGTTTCTACCAGCAAAACTCCGATGGGATTTTCAGCGCGTGTGAGGTAATCCGATTACCAACACTGTTCATCTTCGAAGGATAACACCGCACCAGACTTCCCAACAATGATTTCTCTGGCTTAAAATCCCCGGAGAGATACTCCTCCAACCAATGGCAGACCATTGGCAACACCTACACACACACGCACATACATCGTAGCTGGACAACTACCGCGAGTACACAAGGCTTCTTTTCCACATAGTTTCTCTTATAGTAGGTGACACAGGTTGAATCAGGAGACACACTTTGGGATGGAGTTCCGGAAGAATGAACGAATCAGTGAAAGAAAATCTTTAAAAAGTCTTGCGCTTTTTTTTTAAGTCAGTTCACATGGAAGACACTGACGACGGAAAAATCACGATTGATGAAAGAAAAAGAAAATCTAAGTATAGATACAGATGAAGATTTCTTTCAGAGACTGAAGCACCAAATAACGAAATGTTTGAAGATCAAAGGCTGGAGATAAAAGATGGGGATAAATGTAAAGAAAATTAAGTGTAAGGTGCTTGGAACAAAACAAAATTATAGAATAAACATAGTCAATGCAACAGGAAGTTTAAAGCATGTATTCAGCTTCGATATTGTAAGATAATTGACTTATTTTACACTTCTTGCACTAACATTTGATGAAATTTTCTTCCCTGTTTTCCTCCAGAAGTATAAGTAATCCATAGAAGAAGTGAGGCAAGCTTATCGGTCTTTCTAGATACGAGTTTAGAACACTTCTTGTGACTTTAGCTTAAAAAGATCACTCTAAAAACACTTCTTGTACACTCAGAATCATGATTCCCCTGTTGTCTGTAGGTTAGCACGATCGCTTTCTGTACGCGTGGTCACAAGTTCAAGACCAGTAAAGTTAACAAAAAATTTAGGTCCCGTCTATACAAAATCACCTGCTCCTTTTAGTACGGATGGTGTAGACATACAGTTACAAAATGACTTGATCATATTCAGATCCTGATTCATATTTACTAAAGATAAGCAATCCAGTAGCACATTCTAAATTGTCAATATAACAACAAGTGAGAAGTCCAGTGGATGACATCTAGAACACCGATTTAAGCATTAATTACATCAACGTTTCCAGAAGTGTGTTGTAAGTTTCTATAATAAAGAAAAACACAGCTTTCTGACAAGGCTGAATTCTTTAATGATAATAATAATAATAATAATAAACTTAAAACGTAACAGTTTCGGAAGTATACCACTTCCTTCCTGACTACACTCTACCTAGTCTGAGGAAGGAAGTTGTATACTTCTGAAACTGTTACGTTTAAGTTAATTATTTATTTGTTATTAAAGAATTCAGCCTTGTCAGAAAGCTGTGTTTTTCTTTATTCAAGATGGATACAAAGCCATAGTATCATAATATCCAAGTTTCTGTAAGCGTGAACTGCGTCCTCTGTTCTGTGCAATACAGCAGTGACACATTATGTTCCTCTGTTTATACTATTTCTAAAAAGTTAAAGTCTGTTAGTTTTCAGTCTTGTTATAAAAAAATTGCGAAAAAGACGCAACAGCATTACACAACTTATCACTAAAAAAAAAAAAAACTAAAGTAATGAAACTGATATTAATATGTATTTCTTTTTTCCAAAGAAATAAAATACCGGAGTATAACCGAGGACAAAAAGATGTTGGAAAACCCTGATCTATAATAATCCATGCATATACACAAGAAATTATTTAAGATTAGAGAATTCTTTCTGATTCTTACCTTTCAACGAAATGTCGAATTGGAAGAGAATATTTTATTAAAATGATTTAAATATTACAAGTAATTTTTATTTGATCTATTCACGTGACTTCGTAAGTAGACAAGAATTAGTAACCAATACTTTAAGACTATAAAATCAACAACAAAATCGTTATGGGTGAAATTCCTACATAATACTTGTGAAAGAAAATTATGAGAACTTGTCTTCCTCTTTGCTCTCATTCTCATGAGGTTCATCTCCTCCTCAAAATTTCTTCATTGCCCACTCTGTCGACCCATTTAACCTCTAATCTTCTCCATATCCACATTTCAAAACTTTACAGGAACTTTGCCTTCTTTCTTGTTGTCTTCATGTGTCATCCTCGAACCTTTTCTGATTTTTACATACTTTTCTTTAATCAAAATGGTTCATCGTGTACTCAAATTTTGCAACGTTAATTTAACTAATTTCCCGACGTCATACAGTAATGAAATTTTGCACAGCGACGTAAGTTGGGTGACAATACAATATCCCAATGTTACTTTCATATATTTTTTATATGTTTATATATTTTAAAGGGATACTTTAATTTTTTAAATAAGAACTTCTTTATCTTTAAAATAAATACTAGCCTGCCATGATGTTGCGTGTGACTGGTTGCAGGGTACTTTAGGATTTGGGTGGCAAACTATCAGCTTGAGAAAAAGTATCCTAACACCGAAATCACTCGAAATAAATTTTAAAGTTTAAAAACATACTTTTCTCAAACAATTCGTACTAAAAAGTAAAAAATAGTTTTGTTTATGCATGAATAAAAAGAAAAACATGGCACGCGACAATTGAATAATTTATAAAGTGATTGTATATGAGAGCGCTCCCCATGCTTTTCTTTTTAGTCATGCATAAGCAAAATTACTATTTACTTATTTTATTTTGTTTTTTTAAAAGAAAGTATGTTTTTAAAAAGTTTTTTAAAATTATTTTTTTAAAATCTTTCCTCCTGCAATCAGCCCTCTGTCTTGAATGTTCCTTTTCCAATAGTAATTCTGTTTTCAATGCGTGTCGACGTCGACATTCTTGAATTGTATACTACCACCAGCGTTGCCAACCAGAAAGATAAGAATTATCGTACCAGGTGGCCAAAAATTATCGATTTTACAATAAAATTATCGTACCGCATTATTATTATTATTTTAGTAGTAGTTGTAATAATATTTAACATTCTTCCAATACTGGTAACATTTTGGCATGTACTACTAAGATATCTATCTAACACTATTTGCAATTGTATTCCTAGATTTGCAAGAATTACTAAGAACAATATTTTGCACAGGTTTCCAAGTTTATTTGTTCGTATAGTTCAATTTCGTCGCAAATTCGAAATTTAATTAAAACTTGAACAAATTTTGGACTTTACAGTCCATCGTGTGTAATTCTTTGCTCTTACTATGAGAGAAAGAACTAGGAAGATAGCGACCAGAATCTGAGTACTAGATGCCATTCCGACATTCGCCCTCGTTCGAATGAGGGCGAAATACTGAGTAAGCCTTAGTCAACATTCTCGTCGTGAGTAGGATTTGAAATCACCTCGCTTCCTCGAAGCTTATTCAGAGTCAGCCATCGTAATCCCAAGGCAACGGGGACTGGTTCATAGCACTTTGAAAAAACTAACCAAAGCACGAATTCCTGGCTACATATCCTTATCGCTTTCAATAACGCAACTGAAATCTTGTTGATGTAATGCACTATTTTCCTAAATCACATTATAATTTTACAGCGTGGTGCGAATAATTTTCTAATTGTCATTCACAACACAAGAAGCGGGACGAAAAATCACCAACTTTCCACACAAGACGAACTAGGCATAAACACATGGAATCCCTCAACCAGTTCTAAACAAAGATAATCAGTATTAACGTCTTTCAATTTGACCTACTGTATACAAGAACGCTGGAAGACGCGACCTGGGGGAAAGAATGAAATAAAACAACAAATTTACTCGCAGCGAATATGCCACGTCCGTACAGCAACAGTTGTTATAGATTGAAGCAATGGATGGGCTGAGAAAGCCTCAAACGTTTTTGTAGAGTGAGGGAGAGTGTCGGACAAGCACATTTCTGTCAAAGTATTTGGAAAGGGTGTTTAACCGTCTGACAGCCTCTTGTTCTATCAAAAGTTGTTAAGAAAATTTCATTGACCAACTATCTTTTCTTTGCATGCAAATATATTTCTAAATAAGAGATCACAGAATTATCGTACATTTCCATATTATCGTATGCGCATTATCGTACATGTTGGCATCGCTACCACAGATAAGTATCTGTGATTTCTACCGTAGTACCAACTCGTGCCACGGTATTCCTCTCCTCGGCCTATATCAAAGCAACAGAAGAAAGATTTAAAATCCACGTAACATAGGAGTCATACCAAAATACCGTCATGCGTACTTTAGAAATCTTCCATCTGCAGATGATTTATTTTGCCGAATGCGAATTTTCGTACAGCAAAAAGACGTTCAAACTATGAGGAGTGTTTCAATTATAATGCTCAGTGTAACTGCTAACATCGTCATTTTCATATATATACTTAAAATTCTGGACAATAACCATAATTTGTAAACCACAATAATTCACACTAAGAATATGAACCGCACTTGTTTCAAAATACGTCTCAACTTTGTATAAAAATCTCAAGGAAATTATATATTCGTTCATGGAGAAAGGGCGTAAGTGTACACGACAAATGAAATAATGTCGAACCAGACATCTGTCCCTTATGAACAACCTTGCAACAAATCATTAGTAAAACTCAAGATAAGATAAAATAAATTGTATGGGCGGTAACAGAAGGTAAAACTCAAATAGTAACAAAGTCATAGACGTGAAAATTAGCTGAAACTTCTTTCGCTTCTCCTGTAAAATTTAGTAAATGTAACTTACGCCCTTCTGCCTTGAATGCAACGATCTGTAAGAACAGGGGACCCTTCATTAACTGTACCATTCATATATAAAACTAACAAAGAACATCCGCAAAGTATTTCACACAGATTTTCATGAAAATAGTCAGATACAAACTAAACGTAAAAATAACGAAAACTTATTTTTTTCTTTTCTGCAGAAAAACGATTTTCTTTTTCATAGAAAAGAAACAAAATATACTTTTGTGTACTCTGCAAAATTTCATGTGAATCGTACATGTTTTCTGTCACTTTCAGCACCGACTAAAATATATTTCAGAGGGGTGATTTCCCACTTCAAACCGATTTTCTGCAGAAAGAAAAAAAGTATACATTCACGTAATTTAGTCTAATATTTATGTGTCAAATTTCGTTATGATCATGCTTGCGATAACCTTGGTTATGTCCTGGATTCACGTAAAATGTTGCCGTCACATGATAACATGTTCGGAGGGCTATCTGCCCCTTTGAACCATTTCTTCAACAGAAAAAGATATGCATTTTCTGTTTTCATGTATACCATGTATGTGCGGAATTCATCCGAATCGTGCATGTTTTTCTATCCCTCCGGTTGAAGGACGAGTGGATTCCACCCCTCAAACCGTTTTTTCGTACAAATAAAAAATGCGTAAACATTTATTTTACGTCTAATATTTCACATGCCACGGTTCGTTACATGTATCAGACATCTATTATATTCCAGACAATTCTAGCAGTTGGAATCTAGAACTTACACTTCGATTCATTTGGTAAATTTTGGTCATACTGCAGGTTTCGAACTGTATAGAAAATTCCAAATTGCTGCTTCTTTTCGCTTGAAAAGAAAATAAGAATACGAAAAAAAAGAGTAAAAAAAAAAAAAAGCCAGAAAAATCAATTGCTTGAAAAGAACTATTTTTCGTTGCTCTTTCTGCTCTGTAAACTGGTTTCGAGAAAGCGTCTGCATTGTCATGAAATGAAAACAGAATATAAAAGAGCTGGCAGCTCACATCTGAACATGAGTCAATTATGACATTTTCATACCGAAATGGATTTTAAAAATACGTGATCAAGACAAAAAAAAAATCTTTCTTCTGTATTGAAAATACATTTAAAGGAGGAAAAAAGACCATTGGGTGAATACTGTATTCAGAATTTGACTCACAATGTTAGACAACATTCAGTTATATAAAATTGGATTGCGGAATCGAATTATTGTAGTTTTTTATTTTATTTTTCATGAGCTATGAACTAACTACAGCGTGTGTCATCTAATGTGTATTCTTACAAGGAAGCAAGGGAGTACTCAAATTAAAATTTTAAATACTTACAAGTAAAGTACCCGAAGTGAGGACTCGAGTTGCTCATCAAGTGATACCTTAAATTGAAGCTAGTGACGAGTATAGTACACCTGTGAAATCCTAGCTGCAGAGCTCCAGAAGTAAAAAGGTTATGGCGGGTCAAAGTTCAAAGCGAATTGTATTGAAACAAGTCACAATGAAAGGCAGAACAAAAGTCAGAAGGACATGGTTATGAATTGAAATGAGATTCATGTGAAGGAAAGAGGCACGTACAAAGTTCTACACATTGATACAATCAATATGTAAGTCGTCAATGAAGGCGTGTGATAAGCAGATACTTTGCTCACAATGAGCACACTTGACAAAAGAGATGTTCTCACATGAGGTCTTGTAACACTCGTCACGTATATTAGAATCAAAGCAATAATCCAATGCAGATATCCAGGGCTCGGGCTCCTCATCCAAGTAGCCGCTTTTGTAAAACGCAAACCTGATCATGTTGCGAAATCGTGAGGCGCTGAATTGGAAGAGAGTGAAGGACTGCATTCGTAAAATGTTATCCCGATGCCAGAGATTAATTTCCGAGGAAGCGATAACTGTGTCAGTAATGAACCTGATAAATGATTTATATGGACGGAAGAAGTAAACATCAATTGGTTGGATGAAGCCAGTGCAACCACCTGGAATTAAACGTTTGAACAGTGTTATGTGATTAGGGCATAATTCATTTGATACGTTATCATCCTTATTTGCACTCCATGAATCCAGCAAAAGCAAGACTTTATCACGATCGGCAGGCAGGCTATTCCAGAATAAGAATAAAACTCCTTTAAATCACTTTTGTGGACAGCACAAGCAGCTAAATTCGCTTTCTATTTGAACTTTGACCCGCCATAACCTTGTTATTACTGGAGTTCTGCAGCTAGGATTTCACAGGTATACTATACTCGTCACTAGCTTCAATTTAAGGTATCACTTGATGAGCAACTCGAGTCCTCACTTCGGGTACTTTACTTGTTAGGTACCTAAAGGCTATACATATTTTTTTAATGCCTACTTGTGCGGGAATCCGAGATGATGCTTCAGAATTGGACATTGGACTTACTTGCTAAAATTTGTCCATGGAATCTCTGGGGGTAAGAAGGATCTTCAGAGCATATCTTGCCATTTGTGAAAATCTATTTCGAAACCTGATAGCAGCAGTCAATAGTGCCACGTATAAACATGTTGAAACAACCGTTAACTCATTTTTCACCTAAGTGTGGCATAGGACTATCTTGTCCCATGCACTTCAAATAATCTAAAAATATTACATTCCCATTAAAAAAGAGATCACATCTTTCTTCGAGCGCAATTTTATCATGTTTTCTCCGATGAAAATTTTCTCTAAAAATTTTCACTATCGTAAGATGAAATATTTCGCTCAATTCGAACAGCATTCCGCTTTTCCGAATTTAGTGTAAACCTGAAAGGGATTGTTCAAGTTTATTTGTAAGCTAAGATATATGTATCTTCCTAATTGTATACGGTTGTGTGTGCTAAATTCATTGTACTCATGCAGCATGCCGCAATTTATGTTATTGTAAATATAATTCGTGTAAATCATTGCAAAACACTGTTGTTATACTTACAGTGGATTCCCTCGGTTCTGTTTGTACGCCTTTAACACACACATTGCAAGTGTTTTCTTAATGTGCCTGGTGATTCGAAAAGTATTCATGGGGAGTTATTATTCTTTGGATAAATCTGTTTTTTTTTTTTTTTGTTTTTTTTTTTCAGTTTTCTAAGCTTTTGGTGTACGACTTCTACGTAGATTAAGTTATAAATATAAATAAATACAATTTGCGAGCAGTGTTTTACAGTCGTATCATAATTTTGTTAACTTGGAAACTGTAACTTTAAATCTGGTGCGTATTTTGAAATACTGCAGTGTTGGTGCATATATGATATTCAAGCTAATTTTATTCGTATTTGTTTGTTTTTCAGGTAAGATATGGCGTTCTGTTATGTGTGGAAGTTACTCATAGAAGTCTGTTATTAGCAGGAATAGGTAGGTACAGCTACTCAAAACTCTTAAAATTTATAGATTAAATTGATGGCCATCATAAGTATTTCATGCAAAATTGCTTTGAAATATTTCGCATCCATCTCTTTGACAGCTGAAAACCCTTCAGCATATTTCTTTTCTTCTCAAGAACCCATCAGAAGATATTTGTACACAGGATCCTGTCTAATCTACTAGGATGTACCAAGTTTTCAAAACAGAATTGAGAACGTGCAAACTACGTTAGGTACAAGAGTGTTGGAAAGAATCCAAAAAATCCAAAGATTTTTTTAATCAAAGGATTTTACAGTGTCGGCTTAGTATGGTGATACTTCCGAAATGTCTCATCTGTTAGAAAACAGAACCGAAATAATTCTTTCAGAGCATCATTTAAGATTTTAATTAAAAAAAGAAAATAATAAGAAATGGAAACTATATATTTTTTCATCTTTTGTTTTCTGTTCGACTTGATTTCCTGCAAGTTTCCTAACATAACAAATTATCTACTAAAATAGTTAATTGAATGACAAAGGACGGATAATATCTGTCAGGCAGACGAAATGTTTATGGGGATAACTTTTTATGTAGTTTTTCTGCTTTACTTGATACGATGAAAATTTACATCCAGTTACTTACTTCTTCGTAGCAAATACGATTGTATTCGAGGGATAAAAATCAGATTAAAGTAAACCAAAGCTGTGATAATCACTTCAGTTTCCTATATCTCAGTTTGAAAGCATCGATATGGTTGAACCGAACCTTGTTTCCATTGTACTTTAGATGAATTCTCACTTTAAAAGATTCAGATTTCCAACTAATATTTCTCGGTGATTTCTGATATCATTCCTACATTATTGGATAAGACCTGCTGTATTGTACTATTTTGCTTCCCATTAATAGATGAGGTGTGTACGCGCTACACAATCTTATCTTTATTGCCTATTGTTTCAATTTCCTGCTTCGTTTCCTTTGCATATGGCACTTTTTAACGTCTGATAGAAGCAGAAGCCAGGAGAACGCTGGTGATACAGATTGCGGAACCAACTTGTCGACTCCCATTAAGCTGAGAGTGTGACGTTGATTTGGCTCTTGTATGCAAGTGATTTGGATCATAGCCCGTTCTTTGTCTTAAGCAAGCCTTTATTCTACCCCATCCTTCTTTCCATGAAGATTTGGCATCGAATAACACAGCTGAAAGCTCTTCTTATTAAAGAATAAATTGGATGTTTAATCCGAACGATATTGCCTGCGCTGTTTTATTCCTCACGGTAGTTATCTTCTATTTCATTCTGACAACTTAATTCTTCTGAACTATTGTGTTTTAATGCAGTACATAATGGTATTAAGAGGCTTGCATGCATAGTCTTTATGAACAAATATTTGGTTGTCATTGAATGCGAAACCACTGTCACAACATGTCATACGTCACATAAGCACCATCAGGTCTCTACAAATTTGGTATTTGTTAAAGAACTTGATACTAATAGATTTATCTCGTTACACATAAACATATTTAGAACCAGATGAACTACAAATCTTTCTTGTATTATTAAAACTTCCCACATGATCATAAATCAGTTATTTGCGTCATAATGATTTAGTTCTGTTAATAATTTTCTAGTGTTCAACTCAACTGTAAGCTAAAAATTAAAATCATACCAGGCTTGGGGTGTATGAAAATATAAGAGTAAAAGAATTTATTTCTGGCAGTGAGTTTCTACTTATATTTTCCGGTTATTATTATTATTATTATACGACATCTGATAAAGGTGTAGTATTATTATTATACTACATCTAAAATAATATATATATATATATATATATATATATATATATATATATATATATATTAAAGAAGGGAAATGAAAGAAGAGGAAAATTACATAAAAGGCATTGAATACATAGAACTAAATAAAACCGTAAGGAAGAAAATAGGAGAGGATGTACGAAGATATAACGAAAATCTTGTTAGAAATACAATCGAGGAGAACAAGAGCCTGAAGAAAGCCAAACACCAGCTCATGATAGGGAAAAAAACAAATAATTGCAGTTAAGTAACACGAAATAAGGAAGAAATTATAAACATATTTCAAATTTTCTACAGAGAATTGTACTACTCCGAAGAAGAGCTAGGAACTGAAGACTCACAAGAAAATGATTTAGAAGTCCCAGACGTAATGAAAGAAGAAGTGGACAAAGTACTTCGAGGGATGAAGAACGGAAAGTCGCTAGGAGAAGATGGACTCACAGCAGAGATATTTAAATGGGGAGGTGAAAACATGAAAGAGGAACTTGCGAAATTATTCACAATGTGCCTGAGGAAGAGAGAAATACCGTGAAGTTGGAATAATGCCGTTATCATTTTGTTGTACAAGAAAGGGGACAAACAACGCGTCGAAAACTACAGACCCATTAGTTTCCTGTCAGTCCTATACAAAATGTTATTATTTTGAATCGTATTGAACGGGACTTGGATTTTAACCAGGGAAGGGAACAAGCCGGATTTCGTCGTGGATTTAGAACAATAGACCACATACAAACTTGGAATGAAGTTATGGAAAGGACTAATGAATATGAACTTCCACTATGTTTGGGATTCATAGATTTCGAAAAAGCTTTCGATTCGGTTTCCTTGTCAACAGTACTTAAATCACTTCAACATCAAGGCATCGAAAATGCGTACATCAAGCTATTGCGAAACATTTATTCGACTGCCACATCTGTCATTAGACTACATCAAGAAAGTGAAAAATGTATAGTTGGAAAGGCGGTAAGGCAAGCAGTTTCAATTTCTCCAAAACTGTTTTCTGCGGTCCTGGAGAGAGAGTTCCAAAATTTAAACTGTGATGATGTTGGAGTTAAAATTAATGGCGAATATCTACATCATCTACGGTTCGCTGACGATATAGTCCTGTTTGCTTCAAATGCGGAAGAACTACAAACCAGAATTTAAGAACTGAGTAATGAGGGTTCGAAAATAGGCCTTAAAATGAATTTAAGTAAAACAACGGTCATATACAATCAACATGCTGCAAAAAGGGAAGTAAAGATTAGCGGAGAAACAGTAGGCATAGTTGATGAGTATGTTTACCTAGGCCAGCTCAAAACATCGAATGCCAAGTTGACTGATGAAATAAATAGAAGATGTAAAATGGCGTGGAGTTCGTTTGGAAGACTACACTTTATTTTCAAAAGCAAACTACCAATGTGACTGAAGCGTAAAGTTTATAATCAATGTGTCTTACCTGTGATGATGTACGACTGTGAAACTTGGACATTGAATGCGCAAACGACTCAAAGATTGAGAGTCACACAGAGAGCAATGGAAACATGCATGCTAGGAATAACCAGGAAGGACAGGAAGGCAAATGAATGGATTCGCGCACAAACAAAGGTAGAGGATGTAATCAAAAATACGAAGAACCTGAAGTGGAAATGGGCCGGTCACATGCTAGACCAACAGATGGAAGG
>JAGDQP010047547.1:0-14997 GCA_022664845.1 Lepisma saccharinum
AGTATGTGGAGAGAACACCTCAGAACCATCGAGGATGAAATATTACCCGTGTATAGCAAATAAATTACAGTGCCAAACGCTGCATAAAGTACTTCAAGTATGAACAAATTAGTGTCATGGAGAAGGATAGAAACGTAACACATATAGTTCATGGCAATGAGCCAGCTCATTTCATTTGCAAGTTATGACTTTGCCAGAGGAATTTGCTTACCAGTTTTATCAAATGGGCTTTCTGTATTCCACTGGTTTGACGCGGTCAGGTATCTTACTCCAGAGTGTATGAATGTACTATAGCGTTAAATATATCTTCCTGTGGCAAAACGGACATTATGTATAAATTAGAATTTATTTTGTTTTAAGTCCTTTAGGCATCTATGGCTCAGGCCTGGATAGGGTGGGGAAGAGAATATTGGAAAGTAGAGGATCAGAGCCTATTTCGTAGGTACCATCCTAGCATTTACCTGGTATAATTGAGGAAAACCCTGGAAAACCTCAGTCAGGCTGGTCGGCCGCTGGGATCGAACCCAGGACCTCCCGAATGCTAAGCCAACGCTCTACCATTCTTTTAAAAATTGTTTTTGCCCTAAGGGGGCCGTATTCAACATTGCTTTTCCTTTGTTATTATATCCATTATCCGAGCAAAAACACCAGAGGTGCAAATGTTCAGCCAAGTTCTTTAGCCTTAAAAAGTGGGGAAATGGAGGACGGATGAGCCAAGTTCCTTGGCGACAGCATGTAAGAGGAACACTGGAACTTGGCGCGAGGTGGCAAGGTTCATAATGTTCGACTTCGAGCCTTAGGTTAGTTTTGGTGGGCGTGGTGGGTTTTAGGGCCACCACCAGCCTTATGGCTTGAAGATCATGAACTTTTCCGTAAACAGAACTTTTGAGTAAACAGTACTTTTACGTATGCCCACTGCTAACTGGCGGCTGCTAACGCCGCCCAGCTCCCTTCGGACACACCCTTCCCCCTTGCACATCTCGCTATCGCTCGGTGTGCATCCAGCCCTGGTGGGTTTATTATATACATCCTAGTTTTTAGTGGCCTCTTTTAAAATTATAAATCATAACTTTTATTAAATTTCCTTTTGTGTATTTACAAAAAAAAATGAAAAACTTTTATTTTCTTTTTAAAACAATATGTAAAGAGTCGACGCGAGTGCTTGAACCCGCGACCTTTGGATCAGCTTCCCGACGCCCTAACCTCAAGACCAAACTGCAGCTACCGGATTGAGCGCTTCTCGCTGTTACTTATAGTTCAGGCTACGCGAGAGTGAGCTATTCGTACCGGAAGTGTTTCCACATGAGTTGAACAGCCCTGCAGGTAATTCAGAAAAAAAAAATCTTGCGAGGGTCCGGAATGGAGGTCACAAAGAGCGAACAACGTGCGTATGTGAAAGTAGCATTTCTCCGCGGCAGCAACGCAGGGGAATGTCACACAGAGTTACAGGAAGCACTAGGTGCGCGTGCCCTACCCTATCTCTACACAAGGCGCGCGTGCTGTAAGTACTTTTGTGTAACTGTTGCTCATACTATTATAAACCAATGTTGTCCGGTTGCCTGTGTTTTGCTTGTTCCCCAGGAGAGCCTGCTTCATCCAGCCTTCCTCTGGTAAGGCCATTCGACAGCCCATGCCATAAGCTTTCCAACGTGTATCTTCGATCTGTCCTATTATCCCCCATTCGAAAGAAAAAAAAGTTGCCATGACTTATGACTTAACCCTCGTATATAAGAAAGTGTGTAGTGTGGAAAAGAGTGCACGAATAAGAATCTCGCATTTTCTGCTCTTGGAAATCTACACAACTAGAGTACAGTAATTTGTTTCCCTGTCTTTATGATTTTACATCAATTATTCAAATTTAAATGTAGAGAGCTTGTAGGTCGTAAGGAATCCTTGTAGTACATTATGCCATCTGTTGGCGTCTTACCTAACTACATGCAACCACACTGCTGTAGTATGTGTTGAGAATACAGGTAAGGATAAAAAAAGCCGTGCAAAACGAAACGTTTTCGATTGGCAGCTTGGTGGGTTGGATAGAGTTGTGGACTGCCGATGAGGAGACCCGTGTTCGATTCCTGGAAAGGTTATGTTAGATTAGGTTAGGTTTGGCTAGAAAAGTCAGGTTAGATATTTTTATTTACCATATACTTATTTTGAAATTAATTAATATAGGTTAAAAAATCAAATGACATATCAAAGGTTACGTTTAACAACGTTTTTCCATCCTTCTATTTCCACATACAGTACGTAGTTTAACAACTAGCTAACAGATGGCAGTACCTACTCCTGAGGATTCTTTATGACGTACAAGCTTTCGTTTCGTTAAAAATAGAAAGCAGCTTATTCGGACTAAATTGTATTTAATGTTTCAATAATAAGTGTTATTAGCTTTAAAGAACTGCTAGAAGTAAGTTCGTAACTGTATAGGAAGAGCTTTGGGACAGAATGGTGCTTAGAAAGTGATTGTAAACAATGCTGAAGATATGATTAAATGATACTCATTAAAATACCAAACAGTCTTTAATCCGTGAAGGTTGTTTATCTGTATTTAAATTTGCATACCTGTTTTAAATTTACCTGTATTTAAATTTTAGTAATTAATATAGAAGAATAAAAGTGGGAGAACCTTACAGTATTCAGTTATAGTTAATACCTATAAAGTAAAATTAATCCTTATATAGCTACTTTTGTATTAGAAATTTCACTTCTGAAATGTGGTTAATTATACTATGACCACTCATCTACCTATTCATTTTAACTGGTGGCTAGTTGTTTCTACTATACGAAAGTAATTTCAACCGCATTAATGAAATATACTGTATAAGGGTTGATTGAGATTGTTAAATATACTAAAATATGGTTTTGGCAGGCTTAAATATACTTAGGGATAGATGTCTCAACCATATTTAAAGCTATCATTTGTAGCTAATTTAACCCATAATAAAGTTGTAAAGTCCATTCTCTGAAAACGTAAGGACCGCAGATCTATAAAGATAATGTAATCCAATATTTCAACAGATAACAAACTAGCTTCGTTGCAATTGACAAGTGTGTTGCCAAATTTCATATCCTGGCCGAATGCCAACTCATGGCCGTAGAAGCAAACAAAAAACTGAGAAGATTTATCCCGTAGTATAGATGTTGCAACGATGTAGAGATTCACTCTTCAGCACACGATAGAAGGAAAAGAGAAACAGAGACGCTTGTCAAAATAGAAATCGTGTTCTCATTATCAATAAAAAGGAAGGAGATGCGAAAACATATTTTTTAAGAGGATTACTGATCAGCTTCTTATCTCAAACTTCACGATTTGAGAGAATAGGCTTTATGTTATGACTTTCTGTTTAGCTAAATTTTCTTGAACCAATCCATAAGGTCTTTTAGTGGAGTTCCAGATCAAAAGAGTCTTTTCCAGAGATTAATCTAAGAATATCACTGTACATAGAGATAAAGGTGTGATTCAATGAGCAGATATGTAGCTATTGTGTTGAGGTATTAGAGGATTAAGATGAGTAAATTAAGGATGAAAGACTAAGTAACATTTTTTTTTTTTAGAATTTCTGAAACTTGATCATTCTCACAATTTGTTTAATACTCTCGTTTCAAACTATCTCTGGGAGATCTATATGGAAGCTATACTCTCACAAAAAGTACAAGGTAACCAAAAAAGCTTTAGCCGTTTTTGACGTCCCATTAATCATGCACTCAGAGAGAAGAAACGAAATGACGCACGTGCCAGCCAAGCGATCGGGAGTTAGTCTGATCATCGACCCTCAGCATTACAGGCACGGTGCTCACACAACAGTCATAGCTCGTCCAGTGTAAAAGTGAAATGGAGGTATCGAAGCAGCTTGTTCGCGTGTGTTTGTTATATGACTTTAAAGTGGGCCTGTCAGCTGCCGCATCAAGTCGCCGCATATGCCAGGCATTTGGTGAGAATGCCGTGAACGAATGCACCGCCAGGCATTGATTCCAGAAATTCCTTTCGGGAGATGTGAGCCTTGCTGATGAACCTCGCAGTGGACGACCACATGTGTTGCATAACGAGGCCCTGAAAGCAGCCATCGAGGAGGACAATGGTCTAACGTGTAATGAACTTGCAGAAAGGTTTCATGTTTCCGCTGAAACAGTCAGACTGGACCTGCATGGGATAGGGAAGTCATACAGGTTAAGCAAGTGGGTACCCCACACATTGTCGGCAGCCAACAAGGAACAACGAGTGACAGATTGTTTGTCCTTGCTCACTCGACACCTGAACACACCCATATTTGATCGCTTGCTCACTGGTAACGAAAAGTGGGTCCTCTATGACACTCCCAAGCGTATCAGACATTGGTTGTCGCCACGTGACCCTGTTCCTCACACCTCAAGACCACATCTGCACCCACGAAAGGTTATGTTCTCTGTATGATGGACTTGTCGCCTAGTGGTGCATTACGAGCTCCTTCCACCTGGTCAGACCATCACTGCTGACCTCTACTCACAGCAGTTGCAAAGGGTGCGCCGTGCATTGCGGCAGAAGGAGCCGGCATTGGTGAATCGCAAGGGTGTGCTGTTCCTCCACGAAAATACCAAGACGCATGTGGTAAAGAGGACCAAGGAGGCCCTTCAGCAACTTGGCTGGGAGACACTGTGCCATGCACCATATTCACTGGACCTTGCGCAAACAGATTCATTCCCTCGACAACCACCTCCGTGGGAGATTCCTCGCCAATGAGGAAGACCTGCGGAACGCACTCACGGACTTCTTTGCCTCGAAGACCGCCGACTTTTAGCACCAGGGTATTGTGCAGCTGGAGTAATGTTGGCAAAAGGTGTTGGATGCTGATGGAAACCTAGAGGTACGTACCGTGCACTGTATTGATCTTTGTTTATCACTGCTCTAGAACGGCAAAAAACTATTTGGTTACCTTGTGTGAGTTGATGTTTTCGTACTATTCTTTGGCTTAAATTTATTAACTTATGGAATTCAAATGTGTCCCATTGAGAATAGATTTTTCTGTGCGCGTGGTCACGGATTCAAATCCCGACGGGGTCAGTTGAACGGAGTGGTTCGGGTCCCACTTTGCCAAAAATTGTAGGTTCCGTCCTTTGAAGCTCACCAGCTCGTTTAGGACGTTAATATCAATTCACTTCAGAGTAGATTTGTAAAGAGAGGTCCCAAAACTAAAATAAAATCCACATCTTGAGATTCTCTTGTAAAAAGAATGGGAGAAAACAATGCAGATAACAAATTAGGATATTTCAGCAAGATTCTTTGCCAATCATCAAATTTAAACAAAGGATTCATCTCCTTGTACCAGTTGAGTGACATAACCAGTCACCCTTCCTTTTAAGATAATACACCAGTGCTGATGCACATAATAAAACTGTACCAGAATGAATTAAATATTTGAATTTCACGAATCATTTCTTTAATGTTTAGTAATAAAATTCTTCTCAAGTTGTTCTTGAGCAGGGTAAGTTGAATTGTCTTTATTTAAATCTCTGTAGCATTATAATCTGTTCTACAGACTACTGACTGCGAATTCGGTGAAATATAGCTTCGGTCTGCAATAATACAGACAATTTCTAACAACGATACTTTTTTAATCTGTCACACTAACGCAACCGAACAAAATATGCTTGCGTACTGGGATTAAAGCTATGCACAACCGGAAACTTGACGTCACTTTACCTTTAAGCTTATAAGGCAGAAGACTATGTTATGTCTAGAAGACAAGTCACCATCATTAATCATACCCAAAAGACGAAAGGAACTGGAATCTGTCTAGACTCTCAAGAAATTCCAAGTGGAAAGACCACAATTTTAGATGATATGTTGCTTCATGCTCTGAAGAAAACAAAGACTTAACCAGCCAACAGAAATGGGAAGAAGTAGGACTCCGGGACTCCGGGATTCCGGAACCAAGTCGTTTGCTTCCTTCTCCATTTTTTTCTTTGCTTGCTTTCTTGCATTTAAACTCCGGTTATGACTGCTGCGAAACGAGATGTTTGTTTCCCTTAAGAGTATTGTCCACCAATAAAGATGCTTTGAGAAACTATTCGGAAGATTGTTTTTTTTTTTTTTTAGGAGAATGCACAAACACACACTCACAGACACAAACACATACTTACATTACATGTTATTTCCTCAAGTCAGCGTAAAGCTCCAAAGTTAAGAGCGCCGTTCTGTATTTCTTTTCAACTTTCTGTTTTTAAAGACAATTATTCATCTCTCTGCTTGCTGCTTTTGGCTTTTCTTTCTACCAAGTCAAGGATACGACTTTCTTATAAAGAGTCCAGAACTTAAAAACGAATTTAAAACAATAAAACTAAAATATAACGACAATCCAACCACAATCGCTTGAAGCAGATCTCTTTTGCAATTTTCTTTGCTTGTCTATATTATTCTTTGAAACTTCAAAAACAACGAGAAGAAAGTCAGGCACACCAAAGAGAAGTACTTAAACAAAATATTTTTATTTCTCTCATCTACATGAAAGTTTGAAACGTTTCATTTCTGGTCTTTGCAGTACACAGTGAAAAATAGCTGTGTTAATTCAACACAGTGCGGTGTCGGTACTGACAAGTACCGGCTGTAGCGAGATTTGAACATGAATTACTCAGTTAGAAGTCGAGCGTCTTACAGACTTGGCTAAATCGTCAGACAGAAGAGTACTAGGTACAAACAGTATAGAGATAAAAAAAAATGTTGCTGAGCCCCAAACACAAACAAAGTTACTCTCACGACTTATGCCATAATTTAATTTGTTTTCCATTGGTCATTTAGGGATCAGAATTCCCATTCTTTGAGAATATGTTCCATTTCTATGAAAGTAAGCGCAGCATTTGACATGTTGTTACGATAAAAAAGCAATAATGTTGCTCAAGTGTTGGGCTGTCGCCATCTTGCTTTCTTTCATAGAAATGGAATATTCTCCATGAATGGGAATTCTGGTTCCCAATTGACAAATAGTAAATAATTAAACCATGCGATAAGTCATGCAAGTAACTTAGTTTGTTTTGAGGGTTCAGCAACATATATTTGATCCCCTGCACTGTTTAAATCTATAATGTAGTCGTTTAATTCAAATGTTGTTCACTAAATATCGTTTGCATCTAGTGCCTTTTCTGTCTGACGATTTAGCAATGTCGGTAAGACGTTCAAGTTCCGCGTGAGGTGGTGTGGTGAACGGTCATGTTTTGTTATCTCTACGATATCGGAATTTATCGTGTTGGGTGCCGGAGCGCCCGGTGTTTAGTGGAATGGTATTTGTTGGTGTGATTTGAAGATATTTGATATGAGTTATGAAAATTTACAACGAACACAAACTTTGAAAATTGACTTCAGTATATTAAAACAGCGACCGGAATTAGGAGATATCCATGAAGCTATTTATAGTCAAATTGGAATAGAGGAAGAAGACGTCGACGCTTTGGAACTATGTAATTCTAAGAAAGTAGTTTTTTATTGAGGGTAAAACGACCAGAGTTAGTGAACGAACTGATAGAACGATACAAAGGAGAATTGTATTTATACGTAGATAATGTGCAATATGTTTTTCCAGTAACTGAAGTGGACCCATAATTTATTTCTTTTGCGTTATATATCTTTAGAAATATCTGATCAGCGTTTACAGGAGCATTTAGAACAATTCGGTTTAGTAAAACGCCTCCAAAAATGTTACCATCGCAACTACCGCTACAGGGTATACAATGGAAGAAGGATAATATACTTTGTAAGTTTAAAACAAACAGTCCCAAAGTACTACAAGTTAGGTCCCTTTAATTTGCAAATACTTCCAAATGATTATGTGACACCATTCAGAGTAGCGGAACTAAATGACATAGAAAAGGAACCGCAATCGACTAAAATCAATTTTAGTGTAAATTTGGAAGAGTTTCCAAAGTTGTCAGTCAAGTTCCCTCGAAGAAGAGGAAGTGAAGGCGATGTAGCTACGCTACGAGCAGCACAGCAAATTGAAGTGTGTGAAAAATCGCCTGAGGGACAGGTGGAGAGAGAGCGGGAGACCGAATCGACTGAGTAGCGTTAACCAGGCAACCAACATTACGATACAAGCAGAAGTTCATACTGAGGAAATTGTGGGGGGAAATGAGCCTTTTCTAGGACAGTTAAGCTTAGTTAGTGCAAGTAATGGTAGTGTAGCTGTGGGGGATAGTGCGGAAGCCTCAAAACAACATATTACTGAAGGAGAAAGGGAGTGTGACATTGGAAAGTGCACGGAAGGTGTGAGTGAAGAAGCCGAGTTTATACAAGTGGAAGAACAAGTGGAGGATGACGTCCCGAGACAACCAACCTCTGCGGAGACGGAAAAGGACGAGGAAAGTTTGGTAGGCCCATTTAATTTTACCAGAAGCATTCCAAAAAGCGAGGTCCAGAAGTGAGTGATTATATGTATATATATATATAAAGGAACCTCTGCATAGAAATGTGAGAGAAATTATCATCGTTACCAACGCGCCATAGCGGGCTTTCCTTGTACTAATTTGGAGAAGAAGCCGGGAGCAGCGCTGGCTTCTTTATAATGGAGTTGGTAACGCATGGCCGAAGGTGTACTTGCGAGAGTGTGGTAAAAATAGTATGGCTGATGGTGTTCGAATAAGAGTGCTGTATGTATTATATATCATGTCGGATTGTGTCTTGAAAATCAGTAATAGATCACATTGTTAAAAGTGTAAGAAATAGGGCTTTACGCTCTGCAGAAATTGCGTTTATTTTACGAATGCCCGTATTGTGTGAGAAATTTACTATTAATCTGTCGGGTGTTATATGGCCCCTTTTGTGTGGCTTACTGGTTTATTGGTTAATTTATTATGAAGAAAATAGGAGTATACATGGCAGAAAATCCAATGAAATTGCTGAAAACGAAATTTCATTGAGTTTGGGTGCACGAAACCATGTGCTTCAACGTCCGTTATTGAACGACGCCATCTTGGGTAAGCTATGTTCTAGCAGATTTAAGCTACTAGCGGTGTGTATAATTGTTCATTCAGTAACTCAGCTATTTTATTCCTATACAGGCGTGAATGCTTTATTACTAAATTGTACATTTTTGGGGGGGAGTCACTACTAAAGACTTTTCGCATTATATACCGTAGGTTGAGAACTGCTATATTTTTTTTGATCAGAAAATAGGATTTGGAATATTCGACTGACCTTTTATATATATATATATATCTGAGATCGTACCTTTTGTCTAGGTCGTGGCGTGCAGTGAATTTCCATTATAATTAAAGATTGATCGGCCTAATTATAACTGCAGAGGATAACGTGTGAGTGTGTGTGTGAAAGAGCTACTATATTAGAATAAGAGAGCAGAACTGTTTTTTATAACATCTGTTGAATTGTTACTCAAATAATGCATATGTTATGTTGGATGAAATTTATTTCCAGTATTTGAATGTATAGTTGTTTTCGGAACGACGGTTCCCTATTGTTATACCTTATATATTTGGACATTAGTTTTTGGATTGTTATAAAGTATTATTAGAATTTCAATCCTTTCATTTCTATTTATCCCTCGTTCTCTATAGTTATTAAGATTTTGGATGGGTTTACGCGAGTCAAGCTAAAGCACCGATGTGGGTAAGTGCGTGTGTGTGTGCTTATGAATACTACTCACTGTTTACTAGACCAGAAATTGTGTGGGGCTCCTAGCCGGGTCCTGGCTATAGTGTCTCCTGTACTTCCAAAAAAAGATCTTGGCTGGTTAGTGAGCTTGGATCCTAGAACTAGTTTTCGTTTGTTTTTTTCTTCATTCCTTGAAGCATCAAATTTTCGGTGACTGGCTCACTACCATCCCGGACCTTCGGGTCGATAGGAGGAAAAGGGATACTACACATCCCAATCCCAACCTACCCGTTTTGAGAGATATGAATGCGGTTTTTGATCGCAATGCAGCAACAGCTAAAGATAATTATAGCCCTGTTTTTAAAAAATGAAAGACAGTCTAAAACTATTTGATGCATGGGACTATTTTATCCAAATGTACCATTGTTCACCTATATAATAAGATTACATTCTGTTTAGCCCGGACTTAGAAAATAACATAAAAAGTGTAGCTACGGAAAAACTAGCAATGTCAGACCATAGTTTGGTAAGAATCAATATGTTTTGGAAGGTGCCACTGCCTTTATGCCCTTCCCTATGGTGGCGTTTAAATTCCAATTTCATAAAAAGGACCGACTTTCCAAAGTCTAACTTTAGATTTAATCAAAGAATCAGATAGGTATAAAGGGAAGTGTGGGGAAGAATTGAAATTGTAGACACGCACGAAAAATAAATTTCGAAGGGAATACAAATTATATACTAGTACTAGGGGTTATTATGAGTATAAACGAAAACTATTGACTATTACCAAGCAGTGTTGCAATCATATAATCAATGGGCGATACAAAACCCCTTATGGATTCAGAAGGTGCAAAAAATCCAAAGTAAAATACGTGTGTTGATGTCTTATCGCTATACAGGCATAACAAAAAGAAATATTTTAACGAAATGTGGAATATACGAGACAGCAAATTTGGACACTGTGATCCGGGACATAAAAAGACGTGAGGAAAATTTAATAAATGAATTTCAAAATGAGGAAGGCAAAATTTTTAAAAGTCCGGAGATATATGATGGAATCCGAAATCAATATATCCGACATGTTGAAACCTATGGGGATCTAGGGGTGGATCCAATTCAAGAATTAAAGGTGGAAAATTTACCGCAATTATCGGAAGACGAACAAAAATGTCTTACCGAACCTTTTACAAAACAAGAAATTGAAAAAGCTTTGTTATCCCTAAAAATGCACTCTAGTGGAGGGGAAGATGGCCTCCCAGGTAAGTGGTGGCAAATAATTACTATATAGTGGAAAAACTTGTGCCAGTGTTTAATTCTTTTTGGAACTTTCCGACAACAGTTGAGGACTTTTTTACATCAATTGGATTTTTGTTTAAAAAAATAAACAGATGGCATCAGTAAAGAACTGTAGGCTTATGCATTTGACAAATTTTGATGCAAAACTGTTTATGAAAATAGTGACAAATAGACTTAAATGTGTAATTACTTCTCTTTGGCATTATAGCCAAAGTGGAATTAGGAGGATGAACCCCATATACATTCATTTAATGAACATTAGAGATGTATTACTATATGCAAATAGGGGAGAAACCATTCCTTTTAAAATTTTAAAAACATACTTTTCATGTTCCCATGATGGAGCATCTCATGGGTATTTATTTTCAATAATGGAAATTTCCAAATATGTTCATCCAACTAATGCGTTGGATATATGGAAACAGATCTGTTAAAATTTCAGTAAATGGGCGAATAGGACATCGAATTCCTCTGAGGAGCGGAGTCTTCCAAGGATGTCCTTCCGCCTCCCTTATCTTTGCTTTGATAATGTCACCTTTTGCCTATGCAGTTGATCAGGCTCTGTCAGGCATAAAACTATGGCAAAGACCTATTCGAAGTCTCATATATGCAGATGATATAAATTTTTTATTCAAAATGAAAAAGAATTATGTAGAATAATGGAGCTGATCGCTCAATTTTATAATATTTCTGGAATACGTATAAATCCAGATAAAACTCAAGCGATGAATTTGAAAGCTAGAATTAGCCCAAAAGGCATGGAAAATATTAAAGTATTCGATCATATTAAAGTGTTAGGAATCGTTTAGTATACAGACATGAATCATACAATATCAGAAACAGCTATAAATTTGATTAAAATGTTAGTAGCCGATTAAAAAATATCAAGAATGCTCATCATCGATTTTAGATCGGTGCCGTTTCATCAACGATTTTATTCTGAGTAAATTCTATTTTCCATTGCAAATTCTTCCGTTGCCTAAACAATTTCGGGCGAAAGTTAACAAATATCTGTTTTTTTAATATGTCATTTGCAAATGATCAGGGCTCCGAGAACGGATCTTTATAAAAATATTGAAAGGGGTGGGGTAAACCTGAAGAATATTCAAACCCAAGCAACTTCTTTGCTAGCGCATCATTTTGCAAGACTGTCAGTTGATTATAGTGAAAATATATCATATGACGCCTTTTAAATAGTCATAGCAAAATTAGGGGATGATGCGCCATTTGATATTAAAGCTATACAAGGTCCCCTAAAGATTTTCGCGGATATTATTTTGGAATTTGCCTATGCGGTGGTGGGGAGGGTGCAAATGGAAGATTATTCAGTCAATTATTCTTATAAACACTTTACAGCACAAGCTGAATAGAAATTTAGTCGTACTCCACAAACTCATGGAGAGAAATGGCCTATATATAATATATGAAAATTTGGCCTCTCTCAAACATAATTCAATACTCCATCATATAATGTTTATACAATGTTATAATTTGGATCTTATCTTAACAAATTTAAAAAATAAAGGTATGAGTGAAGAAGATGGATGTAAAACGTGTGGAGAAAGGAAGGATTTATATCATAAGGTTGTGAAATGTGGCCAAAAAGAAACGATATGGGAAAAATGTAAAGTGCTATATTGTAGAGTAACAAGGTGTCATTATCGCGATTTAAATCTAAATGACATATATATCGTCAACCGACTTTCCAGATTTTTTCCCCCCAGCACGTCGTTAATTAGTGATGTGGCTATTTGCTGTTACAGTGTTCATATTAAAACAAAAACAAGAAATAAATACGGCTGAATGGTATACTCAAGAAGTCTTATACCACTTCTACAATATATCACGAGAGCGAGTATAAACAATATTATAAAGTGTTATATTAAAAATGGATCATGTAGAAGAGAGGTGTTTGAGGTACGAAATCGATAATTTTGTTCGGGTTTAATCAATTCTTGAAATTAAAAAAAAAAACATATATTTATGTAGTGTAAAACAAAAAAAATGGTATGTATAGAACTTAGATTTATCGTTTGTAAGATACATATTTTTTTTAAAAAAAGATTCGACTTCAACTGAGCAACCCATGTTCAAGTCTCTCTGCAGCCGTAACTTTTTTTCTCCTAGTACCAAAATCAACACCGTGTGTTGTGTTGATTTGACACACAAAAAGTGGTAGTCACGCTGGGGCACCACATTGTGTTGAATTAACACAGCTATTTTTTGCAGTGTACCGTAAGTACACAGAGCATCATATTTTGCATTAGCTACACTGAAAATATCATAAATATACGGAAAGAAGTAGGTTTCGTGTTTAAATATTATTTTTTTCGAAACTACACCATTATCACATGAAACACTGTGATTCGTATGTATAGTCAAATAAAGATGTATTACACGTCAATAACGCTGCATGGTTCATGCTGCATTCTGTATAACATCATGCAGGACGTCAGTACAATGCTAATGTGACATGGGCCACGGTGGCTCAGTTGGTAGAGCGCTCATCTCTGGTGCTAGGGGTCGTCGGATCGATCCTTGCTCATGCCATGTGGGCTTTGTGGTGGACAAACACCGTGTGCGTGGGTTTTCTCGGGGTACTCTCGTTTCCTCCCAGTTTCTTCATTCCACCAATTCATCCCATCATCATCCATACGGCCTGAGCAGTAGTTGCCTAAAGGCCTTAAAATAAATTCAATTCTAATGTAACATGCATAAAGCATGATGTACAACTCCGACGTACAGAATGATCTTACTTCCAATAACAATAATTGAGGCGTATGCGCGAACAAACGTCTATGTGCCATGTTAAAAGGTAGCACATAGACTTTTGTTCGCGCATGCGCCTCAATTGAGGAGGGAGCGTTAGACATGCGTTTTATGATAATTCGCCTGTCTTGGACATTCCCCTTCGTTCCGTGTACTCTTCAATTGTAAAAGATTCATTTCTCTATCTATTAAAGCAGATGTTCAAAATTGTATGCAATTACGTCCACATTACGATGGGTCGAAAAATATTTTTTTTTCTTTTGAAATTTGATAACACCTAGTGCGGTAAAGTTGCCATTCGTGACAGTGACTTCACACTTTTTTCAAGATTTTTTGGACAACTCCTTAGTTTGCGCATCGCTCTTGAAGTTTCACTGTATTGATAGATAGGCAACCCGCGCAACCACCTTAAAGCTTTTACTTTCAACGCATTTCACTCATTGATTTGTTGGCATAACGTTTACAAGAACGTCAGACTCGTAATCTAGTGTTCATTTAGTTATTTGGAGATACAGAAATTAAATAAAATATGCAGCTCTTTTGCTTAATTCCCTCTAAAAGGCGGACTGATGAAACCAGAAATCATCACGAACGCCCGGCCACCACCCACTGGAATTACATTCTTTATCGGAATCTTGTACTTATTACAAGAATTGCCGTAATGAAGAAAAGTCTCTTGAATGTGAAGGATTAAAACCGGCCGGGTAGCCGTGCGATCTACGGCACTAGGCCAACGACTCGAAGGTCCCGGGTTGGAGTCCCGGCAGGGGCATGAATGTGGATTTTAATGGCTAAAGGGCGAATCGTGACGGGCCGAAGTCCAAAGTTACTAGACTGGCCCATATAAAAATAAAGTTTACCAAAATGAAGCATTAGAAAAAGAACTTCGCGAGGAAAGTTGTACGACATGTTGAAAATAATATTTGAAATAAGTGCATGTAAATATCCACATCCAGCAGATTCCTGACCCTGCGACAGTGAACGCAAGGTTCCGCGTCGTGAAGTATAATTCTTAAAACAGAGCAGAAAATATTCCAAAACATAGGAATAGGTACCGACCCGCCGTTGCTCAGTTGTAGAGCGTTGGAGTAGCATTCAGAAGGTCTTGGGCTCGATCCCAGCGGCCGACCATCCTGACAGGTATCTTTCAGGTGTTTGTCCTCAGTCATGCCGGGATGGTGCCTTCAACATAGGCCCTGGTCAACACCTTCCCGAGTCATTCCCCTTCCCTATCCCGTCCTGAGCCTTAGATGCCTAAGGGCCATAAATAAACTTCAAATTCAAAATTCAACATAGGAATAGGCAATATTGAAATTTCTACAAGAAAAGTAACTTTTGAAATCCGAGAACGTAAGAAG
>JAGDQP010047548.1:0-14997 GCA_022664845.1 Lepisma saccharinum
ATTATTAGTCCTACGCTTATTATGGAATTTATACACACAGAATTCTATAATACGGCGACAAATTACATTTTATCTAAATATCTATTATACTTTCCTATTAAAGTAATGCTGTGAGTTTAGTGAACAACTTACTACGAGCCGCTGCTGACATTTTAAAACTGTGACAAACTTTTTACACTCTAGAACAATTGTCAATATACGCTATTAAGGTTGTTTTTACTAGAAACAAACCTATTCTGAACATTCCCTCTTCCCAGAGAATGGCTCTGAATTTACTTAATTACTTTAAAAATACTACGTTAAATGCATGTTCCTCCCTCACTATCGCGAAAACTACGTGGCAATTAGTACTTTCGGCAACTAACTAAAATATACATTCTATAGCACAGTATCAATTTTTGTTTGAACCATCTGTTAGGCAACGAAAAAACCCCCAATGCAAAACAGCAACATTGGCTTTCTAAGTTTGCATTCTCATACAATATGAACGGCCGAATTTTCGTTTTTGCTGACTGTGAATTGCAGTTATCCTTTATACTTCAAATAGTAACCTAGGCAGGAAACTGAACTCTGCTTATTTTCCTGACGATGTACCGTTTCCAAAAATGATGCACTGTTACACACAAAAATGCACACACATAAAATGGAAAGTTCTTACTTGTATAAATCCTGGTTGCGAAGTTGAAGAGCTGTCCTCGGCGTTGTAGTCCTCGGTTCAATGCTGATTCTTGAAGATCTTGTGGGTACCCTTGTGAACTCGAAGATCTGACTGCCTTAGATGATGACCTGGATTTTAGACTGGCCTCGTCTAAAATGGAAATGGATCTGCTTGGCCTGGCCTCTATTTTCCTTCTTGGGCTTCTGTCGGTGTGGAGATCGTTAACGGAGACATCGAGAAACTGCTACTCCATCTCTAATGGCTAGCTTCGTACTGGGCCTCACACTTTTCAACCAAAAACTCTGTCTTCTTATTTGGGTAAACTTAAAACTTGAAGTGTTGTCCCGGGGTCCCTGAGCTAAAGCACTGAAGACTGTAAGCAAAGTTGTTACTGAAGAAATGTTCGTATCGGGGATCGAACCTTTGGCTAATATTTCACCGCTGGCCACCATTTGAAGCTTGTCTGTTATATGTATGCTAAACTTTTGCGGTCGAGACAGCTCCAAAAACAAACAACATTACGACCGACTTTCGACGTGGGTAAGTTCTTTCAACAAAAACACATAACTCTATAAAAGTTCCTTTAAGATAGGTTTATTAATAATTAGCCGTCGTCCCACCTGATACAATGTAGCGTGTTAATTACAACTTCCAAGGAACACAGAATAATCTTTGCTAGTCTCGTCGTCCTATTGCAAACACAAAACTGATGACGAGATACAACTTTGAATGTTGAAGAGATTAGTCCAGAACGTAGTTAATACAGAATTTTACTATAGCACTTAGATATTGAAAAATGAACAGTAGCGTGAATATGCTAAGTGCACAAATGTTCGGTAATTCAAACAGTTACATAGTTCAGATATTATAATAGTTCAGTGCTCAGATATTAGAATAGCTCAGAGATTAGAATAGCTCAGATATTAGAATAGCTCAGTTATTAGAATAGCTCAGAGATTAGAATAGCTCAGGGACCCCCTCCCCCCTTACAATAAGATCTTTAACTCACAGTGATCGACGTCGAAATGCGTCTCGAATACTCGTTACACTCGTATTTAATAATTGTAACTTCCTCCTTTGGGGTCTCTGTCACATGATACAAAACCATGGTACTTTCCATGTACCAACTCAAACCAGATTTATCTTACCAAACATGTGAGTACACAACGTGATCTATTTACAGAAACAAATTACAACAAAATTAAAAAGAATAACTCTACTCGTGAAACAAAGACCACTCTGTTGTCTCGCTTATACCAGCTCCGTTTGGCTGTCCCCTTGAAACGACTTTCTTAACTAAAAAGAACAGAAAAAGAGAAATATAAGAATATAAGCTGATATCTAAGTACACAAGTACTCCGAAAGGCGATTACACGTGCTTGATCTCTGACATCGTTTGATGCTTCCTAGATGCGAGCCTTTCTCTCTTATTCAGTTAGGTATGAAAAGATTTATAAAATATATCACCCAAATTATTATTTATACATGAGGTTAAACAATCCCTTATACATATATTTACAAGGTGACACCTTCTAGCCGATTACTGTGCTGCTTTTATCTATAAAGAAAAGGTAAATGAAGGTATTTGCAACATCTGTCAAAGGTCAATAACAAAAATAAAGAAAAAAAAGAATACCGTTGGATCCAGATATGCAACAGTAAGCTGTAAGTAATCCTTTTTTCTCCTTCATTTGTCTAAAATTTACCTTATATAACTTGCGCAAAGGAAAGCCGGGAGGGCAATTTAAGGTAAATTCAAGACAATTGAAGGGAAAAAAAGGATAATATTTACAGCTTATAGTTTTGTATTAGATCACAAACATATTCACATATAAAAAGTCAGTATATTTCGTGCCTATAAACGTTTTCAAGTATAGAGCTAAAGAGCGAAGTTCACGTGTACACAAACTACAAGTTTGAAGAGACGATGGGGACACGTAGCGGACAAAGCATCAAAGCTGGAAAACAAGTGACTGCCGTAGCGCGTCGATTTCCGGAACTTGAAATAATATAGCGTGTAAGTACAGAGTGGGATCGTGAATGGAAATGTGTTGAAAATGCAGAGGAAAAGGGAAGCTTAGAGTTAGTGAAGGTTAAGTCCAAGATACATTTTCGCGCTCAAACCATGAATTAAGGCCCCTTCCCACACACAACGTGTTGAGGTGCTGATCGTAGGGGGTAAAATGTGGATTATGGGAACCAGGAAAGATAGGTCAAAATTGGTGTTGTGAGACTCGGTGTGTAAGGAGACTGAGGCATCCGGTTT
Organism: Lepisma saccharinum; assembly: GCA_022664845.1. Lineage (NCBI taxonomy): Eukaryota > Metazoa > Arthropoda > Insecta > Zygentoma > Lepismatidae > Lepisma > Lepisma saccharinum. Next base: position 2,925 of record JAGDQP010047548.1, read on the forward strand.
GTTAATACTGCAAACGCGGCGATGGTTATTAACACGAACGTTGAGAGGTCGATCTGTTCCCCCCACATAAAAGGCATCACAAAATTTGCAGGTTAGGATGTATATAACATTAGAGGTGTGGTATGTATCCTTGGGATTTAGGGTGTATTGGTTATTAGCAGTATTGATACTGACTGTGGGAGAAGTGATGAAAATGGAGCAGACCTGCCGGTGCATTTATTCAATTTCTGCACAGTACGTGACAGCGGTAATGGTTTTACCAGGAGGAAAGGACTTGTATTTCACAACACTCAATGCTGTTCACCACACTAACAACAAAACCTTTGTGGCATCAACTTTGGTTTTTGAAAGTGTTTGGGGATTTCATGAACTCGCAATCACTGGCCACTTCGCTTGCGATTATTATAAGGATCAAATTCTCATTGCACGTCATAATACGATCGGAAACCCGATGCTGTTTGTGGTTCTCAGTTACTTCATGCGGTACCCAGTTGTCTATTTTTTTTTTTTTTTTTCACTTTTCCTATTTGCTGTAGATAATCCAAAATGGTTAAACTGGAAACGTCGAACTGTCGTGCAACTTCTCTAACATTTGACTCCACATATGCCCTTAAAGTGTAATTATCTACCCTTGACCTTCTTCATCTTGAAGACTGGCCCGCGGCACGAAATTTCTCGAACTAGCGATGCACTGTCCGTTCTAAAGTTGAGTCTACGCTTCATGCCATCACCAGATTTACCATACGTTTTTGCTGCCGTATGTCCCAATTTGAATGCATGCAACAAAATTGCCCCTAAATTACGTTATTCCAACATGTTGCACCGAGTACCGTAACACGTCCTATGACACACGCAGCTACACTTAATAGTTCATATGGCATGATGGCTGTATGGTGCTGGCCTTCAACGGATATTACTCACGGTTCCATCTGTCACGTATAATAGCAAACAGGGAGGTTGAATGTTAGCACTGTACATTCCGAACAACATGATCTTTTCTAAAATAAATTACTAATAATTTGAACAATGAACAACACAAGTTTCAGTGAATAATCCATCTTGATGTTTAAAGGCTTAAAAATATATTATGTACTAAAACTAGATGATTTGTCCGCTCATTAGTGCGGGGGTTAATAAAGTATGTTGACAACACTAACAGTTTTACTACCGTAAAATGGGGATACTTTGGGCCGAGGGGTGTACCTTTGGGACACACATGATTTTACATCTATGTACGATTGTCAATACCCGGGTTCTGCGGAAGGCGGAATTTAACTGCTCCATTGGAAGCGTATGTCCATGTTGCCATCCGGTGGCTAGTTCCCGCCTTCGTCAAACAGTCAGCGTCTGTATTTGGTTGTGGTTGTGTTGTGAGCTAATGCCGACAAAGTTCCATCCCGTATGGAAGAACTACAATTGCTGGGACAAAAAGAGGTACTTACATAGACGATTATATGCATTGAATATCATTCGTATGCATATAAAAGTTGTATACCCATAAGTGTTGTGTTGAGGATGTGTGTTAGGGAGAAAGTGGAAAGAGGAATAGTGACAGCGGAAGCCTGTCATCGTCAAGAGTTCCTTATGCTGAGTCGGATGATGTAACGGGTGGTGCTATGCAAATTGGTCCTATGATACGAAATTGCCACTTTCTTGGTGAACACCCTGTCACTTTGGAAACTACTACTATAAGTTGTCCTCTCAGGGTCGTCTTGGGATGAGCTCGTGTTAAGCTGCAAATCTTATATTTGCTTTTATACTTTGAGCCAAAGCTTTGCTTATTCAGCTCATATACAGACTAAGGTCCCCGAGAATCAAGGGTACGATAGTTTGTATACTACAATGCTAATACTACTTACTGATCAATAAAAAGGAAGATTAAAATGCTTGATTAATATTTCTTTTATTGAGGAACGTCCCCGGTAATCAAAAGTACGAATCTCTCAGTATGGATACATGAGTCGAAGTGCCGTTTTACTGTACATACAAGTACTTGTATAGCTTTTTATTATGACATTTTACACATGATTTTACATCTTTGAATCTAGTCCGGCTAAGAATCAACTAATCCGGATCAAACTATAGCATTGCCTACGTAACAACATCCTACAACATAACTATTTTCAATATCAATTCGTATATATCTCGGACATATTGTCCATGAAAGTGTCTCGTCTGAGACTGAGTTGTACTGAAATTATCAAAGCCTTATATAATGTTAAGTATTCTGCAAAAGTTGCACATTACTATTTTAAAATATAACTTTCCAACGGCATGTTCTCTTCAAATTTTCAACGTTTGTTTATTATTCATAAGGGTATATTTTAATAATAATTATATTCATATGCGTGGCCATCACGCCTTTACAATGACAAGTCCTTGGACTTGTCTGAAGACTCTGACATTGGTTCCAATGCAGATCCCACTCCAATATCCAACCCTAGAAAAGAGACGTCGCATTTGTATGAGGGCCAGTTTGTTCTCGTGAACTGTGACGGCGAGCTTTACCCAGGATAGATTATTCAAAAGACTGTGGTGCTCCCGGTGGGTGAGTGGTAACGTTCGCTGCTTGAAATCAAGGGTACCTGGGTTCGATTCCCGGAGGGGACATAAGTGGTTCGGAACCCATGTTAAACTGTAGGTCCCGTCCTTAGTAGCTTATCAGCTCGTTTAGGATGTTAATAACAATTCAATCAATCAAAATACTTTGAACGATTTCTTGGTTACAGCCATGGGAAGAAGTAAAAAGCAATGGAAATGGCCGAAGAAAGTAGACATCCTAAACTACACATCATATGAGATTGTTCAAACAATAAATCCACCCAAAAAAAAAGGCCACCGGGGACACTTCATTGTTGGCGAGCTGAGTTTATAGGAATAAGATCAAATTGCTTTGTTACTTTCTTATGTGTACCTACTTGTGATAATCAACTTCTCTTTTGCTCTTTTCCATTCTTAGTCATGATCGTTTTGTTTTGATATAGATATATCTAAGGTATTGTTTGCAGACAACATCACAGCATGAAGAGATTTACAGCAAAACGGAATTTTCTTGTGTTTTCTTTTGTACAATGTTTGAAAATATGTGTAATACTAAAGAATATTAGTAGAATATTAGGACAACTTTAATTTTGGATGTGTAACGCCTTTACGAATATCACTTGTCCTAAAGATAACCAACTCAGTGGGGTAACAAAGACATAAAGAAGTATCATATCTTTGCACCTGTTAACCAGAGAGTTGAATTGTTATATATAGAAAGAGGAGGGTTTCTTCCATTGGAACTATGTCGGTTTTTGATCACATTAACTGCAAATATTTTACGAATTCGGATATAATACCAAGAAATGGTCCCAAAGTATCTCCGTTTTACTCTGCTACTACTATAACTACAACTACAATTACAACAAGAATTACAACTACTACTATTACTACTATTAGTAGTAGTATTTACCCATATCTTACGTATTACATTTTCTTCAAATTAATAACATCAAATTTAATCTGGTTTTAGGGCGAGTAGATGAGTTTAGGGTGAGTTCCTATAAGGCTATCGTAATATTCCTTTGGATTATCGTAAAGCTTAATAGGTATAAAGTAATCGATACACGGGATTGTGTTTTCTCCCAGAACCAGTTTTACTATAAAAGTTACATATTCGATGCAAGTTAATAAAAAGACTGTCCCGAACTGGGGTTACAAGCGAGTTTACAAAAACTTATGGCCTTCTTCTTGACTTCAGAGAAATAGATTCGAGTCCTGCATCAGTCCGTTGCAACTGATATGCAGAAAGGAATAGGCATCAGTCCGTTGCAACTGATATGCCTAGGAAGTGTTCCGTCTCCATTGCGAGTCGTGAACAGGTTTGTATTTAGTGGGACACACCAGTTCCGTTGCAAACTGTGTATGTCAGGTAGAAAGGAATCATACCAGTTCCGTTGCAAACTGTGTATGAAGGTTTGCTTCAACCTGTTGCAGTTGATAAGCGGAAAAGGATAGAGGAGGCGACCACCCAGACAAGGAGTGATGTTAGTTGCCTAGATGTTCGGATATTTATAGGGTTCTTTTGGGGGTGGTCCTCTATGTCCGTCCTTCAGATGTGCTAGCTCCATCTAGCTGCGACTCCAACTCCATCTTTGGTCTTTGATCAAACTGTTGTCGTCGTCTGCTTTGCTTGTGTCACTTACTATTTGTTTACGTTAAGACGCTTGTAGTACACATTTGCTTGCACAGCGTAGTACACACATTTCACTATTTGTTTATCTTGAATGAATGGTACGTGCTGTCACGCACGCGGACCATTACACTATTGCCGTGGCAAAAAAAAGGTGTGTAATTCATTACACACTAATGATAGAATACCCTTGACATTTTATGTTATTATGGGTTAGCAACAAAATTTTCTTCAGATGAAGTCTATTTTCATATCCGTGATCAGGCAGAAGAATTTCCGTGGTGAATACAACACCAATATAGAAGGAAGCTGAATTACGATTTTTAGTAAAGAAATCGCTGACATGAGCGTAGATGCGTCATATATATATAAGTTTCATTGAGGTGAATCGAGTGATTTCCTTTCAAGTACAGTTTTTCGTAACACGGATGTCGAGCTACCTAATTTGGAAAGTATGACCCATAGTGAGTAACAGTTTGATTTAATTTGATCAGTTGATTTTTTGCATATTGTGAAAGCATATATCATATTGAAAATATTTTGGTATCACATGCAAGTATAAGAATTTTCAAGTGATATCCTGTACTATTTAGCAAGAGGAGAATAAATGCCTGTAATATGTGAAGTTCCAGGAAAACAGGTTTGATACAAATATTGCTTACGTTACGTAGCAGATCTCAACAGACCGTTGAGTAGAATTTTAATTTTATGGAAGAAATATTTGATTGGAAAGAAGCAACTTATTTATTCTTTATTGAGTAACTTTTGGGTGAACTGTGTATTTGGAAAGTGAACAGAGAACAGAAATAAATGTTCAATTGATTTTAAATATTTGCATGTTCAGCATTTTGGAAAACAAAAGCTATACATTTTAATCTATTTCATTCTTATAAGAGCATAAACAATACGCAAATATTGTTTCTTCTTGTTACTTGAGTAAGCGTGACCTTGAACAAAGTCTGCATTGTTGCTAGCGAAGTTGAACTTTTTTCTGGAGTTCTTTCTAGTGTTGATAGATACAATTACGTCATTTTGACCAGGAAAGAAGAAATTTAACTACGAAAAGAATATACTGTTCATTCTCATCCCTCGCATCAGTGTAGTGCTGCTAACCTTGGATAAATATAAATGTGGAATATAGCAAACAGCTGATGAAATAAAATTCTGAAAAATAATTAAAAGAAATTATTCCTTCAGCTCAATACATTTAAATGAGCGGCGTGTGTGTATGCATGCAAACTATTAAAGGCATTGAAAGATTAATTGTTTAACGTACAAGTACATAAGAAAACATACGAATTACGGTAATGATCGTAAAAAGTACTTACCTGTAGGTAGACGTATCGTTCATGAAAGGTTAATTGGTGTTGACGAACAGCATCAACACCTGCTAGAACTTATTTTGACAGACAGTAGTGATAGTAAGCATGTAATAAGTAAATACTTACCTGACTGTTAAACGTATTGATATTTTGGTCCATCGTTTGCAGTGAACTTCTAACTATTTTTCCTTGAGAAGTCTTGTAGCTTACTTACCGTTCAAGGAGTGTCTATTACGAAGACGAAATTTTGCAGATATTTATTTTCTGACAATTGTGTGTCGTGGCGGATTTGGATAACGTCATACTGAATTATACAAACATCCTAAAGACAACAAGGATTATTGGATGTCAAGTAGATATTTAGAACTGCATCGCATCGGTAAAATTGAGACATTTTGATAAAAATAACGTGAATTGCGTTAATAATAGAATTTTATCCAATTATATAAACAATGAGAGTCCAAATATTATTGAATATTCTCAATACTTTTAGTTTTTATAATTTCGTATATTTTGGCGTAAGTAAAAATCAAGTCGTTTCAAAATATTTTTAATCTGTATCTATTTTAGTATTGAATATTTTAGATACAACCAGGACAAAGAATATCGCATTATTTGATAGTTAAGCTGATAATTAATCGTATTGACAACTATGTTGATCCTACCATAATATTTTACATCCTGTTGTGAGGAGTTCATGAGCGTTAACGAATATTACATTCCTTTAACCCTACTATACTTCATATTTCAATATATATCCCATTATATTATTTTCAGACATTCTTTTTCACTTTATTTTCTTTCTATACTCTTGTGCAATCCGGTTGCGTCCCAGCGATACGTATTATCTAACTTACTGCATGTTTGTTACCGAGTATCGCATGAAGATCATTCAGTATTAATAACATAATTTTACGAATTGAGATCACGATACTGGAATATATAATTTTGACGTAGCGAATTATCGCGCACCTGTGATCACAGATAGAGGTGTGCACACGGTAAAAGAATTTATATTATGTATAGATTTAAGGAAAAAGTTATAATTTTCAATATTATTTTATGGGACATTTAGGATACGGTTTCATATTTCACAAAGAATTTGAAATCTGGTTATCTATCAGCCTTATTTGAAGAAACCACATATTCTAAATTAATAAAGAGTAGTACTAGCACGTGTAGTCACTAGACAGAAATTGTGCTAGAGGTATACTGTGATGTTTATTTAATTTCCATATTTGATATTGATCTGAAGTGTTTAATTGTATATATTAGAACAAATAAATTAATAAATAAATGTTTTATTGTATTGGATATACAAAGTTGGTGGGTTCAGTGTTCGAAGATGCACGTCGGATCTGATTGGTTACAAGTTTAGGTGGTGGAATTCAGGCGTTGTGAGGTGAGGGCAACAGAGAAAGGAATCGCTTTCTTGGTGTGGTATGAGTGGGAACTTGAGTAGTGTATATAGTGTATATGGTTGGTAGGTTGGTTATGTGTGAACGGAAGTAGTGAGGGTGTTGTTCTGTAAAGTGATATTCACATCAAGGAATATGGCTAGGGGCAAGAGTTTTTCGCATTGAACGATGAAGCGATAAACTTTGAAAGTTTGTAATTTTCGTTTTCTTGGCGTTTTGTGTGTAATTTAAGTGGTTTTAATTTAGCGATATTAAGCGAAATTGTTCATGTTGAGCGAAAGTTCGAGTAAAGAGCGAAATAAAGCGATCTTCTTCAAAGAGATGTGTTTTTCGTTTTATTTTTCATTATTTCTCCTTGGAGATTAATTAGAAAGAATCATGTTTTCACGTTTTCGTGGAATCATGGTTTGATGCGGTCAGATCACGTGGTACGGAAGTTGACCTGGGTTTGGTCACCTAGATAAACTTCATACAAGGTTTCTCTTACACTTATTACCAAATGAAAAGAAAGCTAGTGTGGAAAGTGACTTCAAAAAATGTGCAGAAAAGTCAATACACAAGCTCTCTTCCCTAAGGAAGAACTGCCAAACCACTGAAATATATGATGCTTTAGGAAAGCTTTTCGATCCCTTCATGATTGCATACATTTCTGAACCGGGCGTAGTTAGCTTGAAGAAGTTCTTCAAAGCTGTGCCATCATTTCCCAAGCTGCAACTATTTGAGTATGAAGCACCCTACTTGTACTTTTATAAAACAGCTCATGAGTTTCTGAAAATTGGTTCGTCTGGAAAGTGTGACATAGTGGACATTTTAAATGCTCAAAAGTATCGAGGTGATGAGTGTTTAAAGTTTGCCGTACATGCTCTGACATATGTGTGGCTTCCAACAAGTAGTGCACATTGCGAGATATTTTTTCAAGTACGGACTGGTAATAAATGACAAGTGCACAACCATGAAGAGTGAATCAGTGGAAACATGTAATGTGCTGTATTTTAATGCTTAGATGAATTTATTTCCTTGCTTGAATGACAAAAACTGCAAACGTTATTAAATTACAGTGAAATTTAGTAAAAAATATTCTAATTTAATATTTAATATGTATATACTGTACTGTTTCTAGGTAAGTTTTCTTCTTTTATAATTTTCAGTAATAACTTTTTTTTTCTGTCGCTAGGTTGTTTTACATGTCCTGAAGGTAGTTTTCAATAACCAAAATTGTAACTTGTGCCTCTAACTATGGCTTTTGGTTTCAAATGGACAAAGTGAATTGGTCCAGCTTTTATAGAAATGTAGTGAAGCTGGTTGGCTTCTTCATCTGGCTATATTATGAAGACGTCATCCAATATAAATATATCCGTTATCCACTCTACACGTGCACGTCGTTTACTACTGTCCGCATGAATACGAACCAGTAATGAGTTCGAAATATTGAAACAGTTTTATCGTATTATTATGTGTTTGTGTGTGTACGCTCTCCTTTGGAACAAATAAACTGTAAGTAAATTCCTTCCTTTTTTTTGTCTTAAATTTACCATAAATTGCCCCTCCAGCTTTCCTTGTCTTGGTGATATGGCAGCTTTAATAATATATCCCTAAAGCCACTCAAAAAAACAATGTTATAAAAAAACTGGAATCCATGGATGACTAGGCAGTTGAAGGCTTGATCATTAGCAAAATGCCAAATATTTCAGTTCATTTAAAGAGCAAGGTAACAAACAATTAGTAGCGCTTCAAATTTGCTCAACTGCGTAAAAAGAGGTGAAACATAAGCAGAAAATTACTAAAACCCAATATACTTAGCATGTAGAATATAGTTTAGATAGGAATGATAACGTTTTTGGAGTATATATAACAAGAAGAAATCAGACAATACCATCGGTGGTATAAACTACAAAGGATCCTTATTTAATAAGTGATATCTCACAAATTATTGAGCCCTTTGAAGACCATTTCTCGTGTAGTTTTAATCCGAACAAAAACACCAGAGGTGCAAAAAGTGGAGCCAAGTTCTTTAGCCCTAAAAAGATGTGAAATGGGAGACGGATGAGCCAAGTTCCTTGGTGACAGCATGTAACAGGAACAAAACTTGGCGCGAGCTGGCAACAGCCTTAGGGTTGGTGGCGGTGGACGTAGTGGGTTTTAGGATCCCCACCACCCTTATTGAAATGGAACTAGAATATCAATTTTAAGAGCATATGTATTTATTTATTATATTAGGTGTAGAAATATTAAAATCATTATTTGTATTAAAATTATATGCAGCACAGAGTCGACATAAAATCATGTAAAGAATTTCATTAATTCGTTGACAAAGAGCTGGCAAGTGTGTTTCCCTCTTACGTACATGCAAGCTGATGACCAAAGCAAACAATAGCTAAACTTCCTGGATTAATTCACGCTTATGAAAAGAGCCAGGAGAATGAACCAAACCAAAAAAGGTAAGAAAGCAACGTTCGCAAAATTTGGAAATAATGTAAAGAGAGGTAACGAGTAGATTGAGAGAAGGAAAAAACAAGATTCAAATTTTGAAACTAAAAGCAAAAACACCAAGTTCTAAATGGTAAAAAGTGCACGAAAACCAAGCCTTGAATACGCGTGTCTCGTTTGAGACGATGGAACGAGCATCAGCTTGCAAGTAAGTGCCAAGTCAAACTGTACTTTTAAAGGGTCACATAATTGCCAAAAGTCACTAAAAATTATTTCAAAGTAATTTAGCGTAATTTTAAAAAAGTTTAATCAAGTTTAGGTAAAAGTTTGTTTAATAAAATATAAATTAGTAATAAAACTGTGTTTGGCAACATTATACAAAATCAAAATGTTTTATTTAATTAATAAGACCAATGACATACTTTTAAAGTTAAAATAAGTCATGTAATTCTATTTCAATAGTAGTCAGTTCGGCGGCCTGGATCGGCACAGGTACCGCTGGCTTCGCCCTTACATTGTTCAGCTCTGCAGCCGATCACAGAAAATTAAACACATTTTAGCCAACCAAACAAAAACTACAAGATGGTGGAGGCGCCAAACAAAAACTACAAAATTATAGCTTGAGGATCATGAACCTTGCCACCTCGCGCCAAGTTCCTTTGTTCCTGTTACATGCTGTCACCAAGGAACTTGGCTCATCCGTCTCCCATTTCACATCTTTTTAGGGCTAAAGAACTTGGCTCCACTTTTTGCACCTCTGGTGTTTTTGTTCGGATTTCACAGCTTTTTGTACGTGTATAATATATATACTCGCTCGCTCGGCCTCGTTTAGGTCCTCGCCCCCAACTTCGAGTTTTTGGGTACTTACGCCCCTTTATCGTAACCACTCTCCAGGACACTGTGCTTCCATGTTGCAGATTTTTTCCCATACCCACCACCCGTGGGAATGAGATATTTATTGAAACATAGGGAAGCTTTGCCATATTTATTGTAACCTACTTGTGATGATACACCTTTATAGCAAATTTGCTTCCTGCTGGCGGCCCTAAAATCCACCACCACCAACCCTAAGGTTTGAACATCATCTGGTGGTTTGCTCGGATTTCACAGCTTTTTATACGTGTATATATATACTGTGCTCGCCTCGCTGGGTGTGCTGCCCAGAATTCCGTGTGCACCCCAACTTCAAATTTTTAGGGCTACGCCCCCTTTATTGTGATCAGACTTTCTGGGGACAGCGCCCCATGCTGTGCAGACCTTTTCCCATATCGCCTCGGGGGCTGCACACTCATAGCGGTGGTTTGATCCACTTATTGAAACGTTTTCGTGATGGTACACCTTCATACCAAATTTCGTTTCTCTAGCTTCAGTGGTTTGGAAAATGATATTTGGGTGGCTATGTTGAATTAAAGAAAGCGATTTTTAAAAAGTTTTCTTACATTGCCGTTACCTACTTGTGATGGTACACCTTCATACCAAATTTCGTTTCTATAGCTCGAATGGTGTGGAAAAAGTTTTTGTGCGGTCATTTTGATCCAAGTTAACAACTTTTTCAAAAATGTAAATTATTCCTAAACTACTCTTGTTAATACACCTTTATGCCAAATTTCGTATCCCTAGTTCAAACGTTCTGGAAAATGGATTATGAAGCCAGCCATTTTGGATTCAAAATGATGTCTTTGCAGATATTTTGTAATCTACTATTGATGATATACCGTCATACTTTCATATTCCAATTTTTAACATCTTTTTTTCTTACAGAACCTCAAAATCGCTGATTTCGCAATAAACTCTTGTTCCTGTATAGCATGCTGACGTTTTGTGACACGCGGAACTCGGCTGCATGCACTGCCGTACATATTGATACTCCCCTCGATTCGCTCGCGTCGCTGCGCCAAGAACCCCACGGCAGGCCGCGCATCGAACTTGAGGAGTTTGGAGGAACTGCGTCTTTTTATCACAACCAGAATCTGCAGTTCACTGCGCCACATGATGCAGATATTCCCTCATACTCCAGAGCGCTGCGTCCAAATGGGGAAACTTCCACATTCTGCCTGTATAACATGCTCCTGGCAGTGCTAACGTTTGTGACGAGTAAAACTTGTTGGGACACGCAGGAGTATTGGAAGTTGGCGCGAGGAACTAGGCTCATCCATATTCCATTTCACCACTTTTTAAGGTTGAAGGAGTTGACTGGACAGTTTGCACCTCTGGTGCTTTTGCTCGTATTTCGCAGCTTTTTACACTTGTGTAATGTATATACACGCTTCGCCTCATTGGGGCGCTGCCCCCAGAATTCCAAGATGGCCTCGCTGGGGCGCACCCCTTTATCGCAATCTGGCTCCAGTTGGGAACTGTACCCTAGTAGGGGAGACGAGCCGAATTTATTCTAACCTACTCGTACTGGTACACCTTCATACCAAATTTCGTTTCTCTAGCTTCAGTCGTTATAAAGTGGGGCTTAGGCGGGCATTTTGGATAAAAGATGGACACATTTTTAACGTTTTCTTATATTTTCGTGACATACTCGTGATGATACACTGCCATACCAAATTTCATTTCTCTATCTCGAACGATGTGAAAAATGGTATTTCAGCTGCCATTTTGAATCAAAGATGGTGAATTTTTTAAAACGTTGTTATGTTTTCCTAAACTACTCTTGATAATACATCATTATGCCAAATTTCGTATCTCTGGCTCAAGCAGTTGGAAAATGGATTTATGACGCCCGC